>JAHDVE020011541.1:0-125609 GCA_022606495.2 Halesus radiatus | reverse complement strand
TATCGATAACCTCTTGAGATTATTTTTAAGAACGGTGAATTAGTGCGAATTTTGGTGAAATACAGTGAATGCATATGAGCTATGGAAATTACACTAAATTACCGGTATGTACTTATGATTTTAGGAAATAACCGTAAATTACGGTTAATTACTACAAATTACGGTGATTTTAGATGATTTACGGAAATTATAGAAAAAATACGGTGAATTCGATAATCGGAAATACTGATTATTACGGTGAATTACAATGAAATCAGATGATATATGAGGTGTGTTCAAAAGAAAATGTGAATTTTGAATTTTCGCGGGCTGTGTACATTCGATTATCGATTTTTTTTATGTTGTTACACATATGTTTATCATATGTTAGCATTATCAGCCATTATGGATTAGTGGTTTGTTTTTGACAACTGGAAAGGTTAGTCACGTTTTGTGTGTTCTTCGATTTTTTATTTTTATTATTTTAGTAAAAAATCGAAAAACATCGATTTTTTTATTTTTTGAAGAAATGCTGATAAAACAAATCTAAAATTTCACTTTAATCGGACTGATGATGCCCCAGAAAACGGCTATCAAGTTCCGACCAAAACTAGGAAATTCCTCCAAAGGATTAACAATTATTAACATTTTTTTCAAAACAGAATCAATTTTTTTTCAGAACATATAAAATAAAGCAAATCTAAAATTTCACTTCAATCGGACTGATGATGCCTCAGAAAACGAACCTAAATAAAAAAATCGAAGAACATCCAAAAACGTGACTAACCTTTCCAGTTGTCAAAAACAAACCACTGATCCAAAATGGTTGATAATGCTAATATGTGTACCAACAAAAAAAATCGATAATCGAATTTACACAGCCCGCGAAAATGAAAAATTCACATTTTCTTTTGAACACACCCCGTGTATTATGGAAATTACCGAAAAGTCACCGTGAATAACCGTTAACTTCGTTCGATTATTTTTAAAGACTGTGAATTACTGTTAATTATCGTGATAATGAATGTAATAAATGAATGTGGGTGAATTATGAAAATTATGTTAAATTAGCGGACCTACTCTTGATTTTCCGTAAATAACAGTGAATTACCATAAATTACGATAAATTCAAATGAATTCCAGGAATTGCAGAAAAATTACGTTCAATTAACGTAACCATCTTGTTATCCTGTTTATTACGGTAAATTTCGGCGACTTCAAATGAATTGCAAAAAATTGACGCTGAATTTTCGATTGCTTCTTTTAATTATCTTAACAGTGAATTACGGTTAATTACTCTGAATTACGGTGAATTTATATGAATTATGGATATTACTGAAAAATAACGGTGATTTATTGTCAACTTCTTGAGATTATTTTAAATACTGTAAATTATCGTCAATTACAGTGAATGCGGATAAGCTATGGAAATTATCATAAATTACCGATAGCTGCTAGATTTTGGGGAATAACGGTAAATTGGGGTAAATTACTTTAAATTATGGTGAATTCCCGTGAAGTTTTTGAGATTATCGTAAATATGTTTTAAATACTATTTATTACGGTGAATTGCATTGAAATCAGATGCTGTATTGAAATTACAAAAAAGTCACAGTGAATAACCATTAACTTGTTTCGATTATTTTTAGAAACGATGAATTACTGTTAATTATAGTGATAATTAATGTGAACGCGGAATAATTTAGGAAATTATATTAAATTAGGGGACATAAGTTTGATTTCCGTAAATAACGGTGAATTACTGTAAATAAAGATGAATTCCAGAAATTGCAGAAACATTACGGTGAATTAACGTGACGTTCTTAAGATTATCCTAGAAAACGGTAATGTACTCTTTATTATTGTAGATTTCGGTGACTTCAAATGAATTATGGAAAATATAGAAAAATTACGCCGAATACCGTTAAATACTTTTGACTGTTAACTTAAGGGTGAATTACGATAAATTACTGTTTATTACGGTAAATTCAGATGAATTTAGAAAATTGCAGAAAAGTTACGGTGAGTTATCGTAAGGTTATTTAGGATTTTTTTGATAACTAGGAATTACTGTGACTTATTGTGAATTACAGTGAATGCATATGAGCAATGGAAATTACGCCAAACTACCGATACCTGCTTAGGACTTTTGTGAATAACGGTAAATTACGATTGATTACTATGAATTACGGTGAATTCAGATGAATTGCGGAAATTGTAGGAAAATATGGTGAATTACTGCGAACTTATTTAGATTATCCTTAATATGAGTGAATTACTGTTTATTACAGTTAATTCAGATGATCTATGGAAATTACAGAAAAATTAATATTTATTACGGTTAATTCAGATGATTAATGGAAATTACACAAAAAATACTGTTTATTACGATTAATTCAGATGATTTATGGAAATTACAGAAAAATTACTGTTTATTACGGTTAATTCAGATGATTTATGGAAATTTCGGAAAAAATGTGGGGAATTAATGTTAATTCAGATGATTTATGGAAATTACTGTTAAATATTCAGATGATAGTAAATAACGGCTAATTACGGAAATTACAGAAAAACAATGGTGAATTCCCGTTAACTTCTTTCGATTATTTAAAAAAAACGGTGAATTGTACATTATAGTGAATTAGGGGGAATGCGGATGAACTAGAAATTAGGCTAAATAACCGGTACTTACTTTTGATATTCGTAAATAACGATGAATTTCTTTAAATTACGACGAATTCCGATGATTAATGGAAACTGCAGTAAAATAAGGTGAATTACCATAACCTTGCTAAAATTGTTGTAAGAAACGGTAAATTAATATTTATTACGTGAATTTCCGTGAATTCAGATGAATTATGGAAATTGTAGAAAAATCAAGCTGAATTAGCGTTAACTACTTTTGATTATTATCTTAAGGGTGAATTGCGGTAATATACTCTTAATTACGGAAATTCAGGTGAATTTAGGAAATTACAGAAAAGATTACGATGATTTATCGTTAACTTCTTTAGATTACTTTTAATAACGATAAATTACTGTTAATTATTGCAAATTACACGGAATTCTGATGAACTGTAGAAATTACGCTAAATTACCGATACCTGCTTTTGATTTTCGTAAATAACGGTGAATTATTGTAAATTACGATGAATTCAGATGAATTAAGACAACCGAAAAAAAAATACGCTGAATTACCGTAAGCTTCTTAAGATTATCGCATAACATGGTAAATTAGTGTTTATTACTCTAAATTACGGTGAATTCATAAGAATTACGTTAAATTACTATGAATTGCGGTGAATTAATTACTTAATTGAATAAACTTCGTTAGATTATTGTAAATAGCAATAAATTACTTGTTATTACGGTGAATTACGGAGAATTCAGATGATTTATGGAAATTACAGATGAATATCATGATGAATTACCGTTTGCTACTGTTAATTAACTTAATGGTGACGTTTACTTACTCTGAATTATGGTGGATTTAGATGAATTACGGAAATTATAGAAAAATATGGTGAATTACTGCGAACTTTTGTAGTTTATCGTTAATATGAGTGAATTATTGTTTATCACGGTTATATACTCTGATTTAGGGTTAATTACTCTTATTTACGGTTAATCACCCTGATTTACCATGAATTCAGATGAATTCCGGAAGTTATATAATAATCACACATACCGTATTATACTGTTTATTACTGTGGATTTAGATGAATTACGGAAATTATAGAAAAGATTTGGTGAATTACCTCGAAATTATTTAGTTTATCGCTAATATGAGTTAATTACTGTTTATTACGGTTATATACTCTGATTTAGGGCTAATTACTCTGATTTACAGTTAATCACTCTGATTTATCATGAATTCAGATGAATTTCGGAAATTGCAGAAAAAGGGGTGAATTATAGTTAACTTCTTTAGATTATCACTTTTAATTTCGCCGAATTCAGATGAATTACGGAAATTTTACAATAATCACACTTACCATAACGACGTTTGGTTATCTTTAAGGTAAATTACGCTAAATTACTCTAAATTGCGGTGAATTAAGATAAATTACGGTTAATTACAGAAAAAATTACGGTGAATTATTGTTAGTTTCTTCAAATTATCAATAATAAGGGTCATTTACAGAAAATTCACATCGAATTATCGTTTGCTACTTTTTTATGTCTTAACGGTGAATTATTGTTTATTACGGTGGATTTAGATGAATTACGGAAATTATAGGAAAATTTGGTGAATTACCGCGAAATTATTTAGTTTATCGTTAATATAAGAGAATTACTGTTTATTACGGTAATATACTCTGATTTACGGATATTACCGATAAATAACAATGATTTAGGGTTAATTAGTCTGATTTACGGTTAATTGCTCTGAATTACGGAAATTACTGATAAATAAGGGTGTTTTTCGGTTAAGTACTCTGATTTACGATTAATTCAGATGAATTCCGGAAATTGGAGAAAAAATTGTGAATAATTGTTAACTTCTTTAGATTATCATTAATAACTGCCAATTACTTTTAATTTTTCCGAATTCAGATGAGTTACGGAAATTACATAATAACCACTCTTAATTACCGTAACGATGTTTGATTGTCTTTATGGTAAATTTCGGGATATTACTCTAAATTGCGGTGAATTAAGATGAATTATGGTTAATTACAGAAAAATTACGGTGAATTATTGTTAGTTTTTTCAGATTATCAATATTAACGTTCAATTACTGAAAATTCACACTGAATTATCGTTTGCTACTTTTTTATGTCTGAATGATGAATTACTGTTTATTACGGTGAATTACGGTGAATTTAGGTGAATTACAGAAATTATAGAATAATTTGGTGACTTACCGCGAACTTATTTAGTTTATCGTTAATATGAGTGAATTACTGTTTTTTACGGTTAAATACTCTGATTTACGGTTAATCACTCCGATTTATGGTTAATTACTCTGATTTACGATTAATTCCTGTGAAATACGGAAATTACTGATAAATAACGGTGTTTTACGATTAAGTACTCTGCTTTACGGTTAATTACTCTGATTTACGGTTAATTACTCTGATTTACGGTTAATCACTCTGATTTACCATGAATTCAGATGAATTCCGGAAATTGTATAATAATCACGCTTAATTACCGTAACGACGTTTTATCTTTGTGGTAAATTTTGGTAAATTACTCTAAATTGCGGTAAATTAATATGAATTACGGTTAATTACAGAAAAATTGGGATGAATTATTGTTAGTTTCTTAAGATTATCAATAATGACGGTCAATTACAGAAAATTCACACTGAATTATCGTTTGCTACTTTTAATTATCGTTATGGTGAATTACTGTTTATTACGGTGAATTACGGTGGATTCAGATAATTTATGGAAAGTACACAAAAATCACTATGAATTACCATTACAAACGTTTGATTGTTATCTAATGGTGAATTGCGATGGTGAATTCAGATGACTTACGAAAAATACAGAAAAGTAACGGTGATTTACCGTTCACCTCTTAACGGCGAATTACCGGTAATTATCGTGAATTACACTGAATGCGGATGAACTATGGAAATTACCCTATATTATCGATATCTACTTATGATTTTCGTGAATAACGGTGAATTACAGCAAATTACGGTGAATTATTTTTTTTTATTTAAATACATGTAAGCGCGTCATGAGCGCATCACGACTCCCTTGTTTAAAAAAAATCACCAATATGAACACAGAGCGATCGGAATCCCGGAACGCACATGTGGAGCTAAAAAACCTGTAATATATTTCATACAACATTAAAAAAAACTATTTCGAACAGTGCCGGATAGATAGGACAAATATTTTTTTTATTTTTTTTCCATTTCATTGTGTGAATACTATTAAAATTGTTTTAATATTGTTAAGTTTATTTATTTTTTATTTCAAATTTTGAAACATTTAATTCATGACGGTATTCGATTTTAATACGACTTTTTGGTTTTTAATAGGGACAGTCATTTTAAATGTTTTTTCATTGTGAGAAATATACATGTATGTATTTTAATGCTATCCGCCCTTTTAGTTATTTTTGTGGAAAAATAAATCCTGTAACAAATATAAATTTTATGTTTTTTCTCGTATTACCCAATACTTTGACGGCCTCTATGGTCGAGGGGTAAGGCTCTCGACTACGAATCCGAAGGTTCAAATCCCGGCGTGCCCAAGTAATTTTTATTTAATTAATTTGTGTTGTTTCACAATTAATTCATTTAAAAATAAAATATAGTATATTTGCGTACGTTCCAGAGTGGAAGATACTCTCAGTATCGACCTTTATGGCTTTTAGCCGGGTTTGGTGACCAGATCTGAATAGCCAGGTATTTCCCCTTTTCCCCACCTTTCTCTCCCCCTTCTCCTTCCCCTCCCCAATACCTTCCCAATTGGGAATGCCATAGTCTCACTGGCTCCAGACGGTTGGGACTCTTGTGCGGTATTCATATAAAAAAAAAGACAAATGATAAAAATTAGAAAACAATAATGTAAGAATAGACACATTATAAACATAAACAAAAAACATGTAGTATAGAGTGGTGGATACTGCCAGTATCGCCGTGGTGAAAGACTACCATTCAGAATCAAAACGTTGCTTGAAATGGCTTTAGCCGTGTTTGGTGACCAAATTTGAATAGCCAGGTACTTCCTCACCTTCCTCTTTCCCATCTCCTTCCCTTCCTATATACTTTCAGCCTCACAACATACCCCAATTTGGGATGCCATAGTCTCACTGGCTCCAGACGGTTGGGAGTAGCTGAGACTCATTTGTGGTATCACATAAAAAAAAATAAAAAAGGGCTAGCAGATTCTTAGATAGTGGACCTGCTGCTTACCATGTACAAATCTCAGGTACGTCCAACAATTGAATTCGGGAGGCACCTACCTGATAAACCTGCTTGATTCTGTGCAAAGAAGGGCGGTCCTTCTCATTAACAACCCATTGCTAACAGACCGGTTGCCATCTCTGATGCACAGACGCGATGTAGGTGTGCTGAGTCTATTCTACATGAATTAATATGGAGTCTGCTCGAAGGAACTAGCAGCATTAATCCCATGTGCACCGGTGCATTTATGCGTAATTCGACAGACACGAACGGAATACCCGTTCATAGTTGATGTCAGCTTTATGAGAACGGGTCGATTCTGCGACTCATTTCTGTGTAAGGTAGCTCGCATGTAGAACGAGCTACCGGCTACTTCATATAATCCATGCCTCTTCAAGATCCGCATTAATAAATCCCTTCCAATAGCTCCTATCTTGACCCGCCTCACAACGCTGCCCAGCCGGGTGGTGATATAGTTCTCCTGTTCTTACACAGTACAGACAGGGACGCTCTTGTGAGGTGTAACATAAAAAAAATAGCAACAATTTTTCGTAATTACATTATACTGTTTGTTCCAGGTTTAAAAAATGGGGACAATCCACTACATTTTTCTCTTAATCTGCCTAACGGTTCCAGCCTTAGCGGACAATTGCCAATCTCCGCAGCTCATCAAAATAAAAGGGGAGCCATATCTCCTAAAGAGCCTGTTTATTACAGATAAGCTACTAGACTCACCGCAGTCCATCATGACAAGCCAAGGGGAAATTCTCTACAATACCGTCAAAGATAGCTACTCTGTTAAGAATGCGAAAGTAGAAAAATTAAAATTCCACGTTCCGATGAAGACAAGAAAATCTTACGTGTATCCTTCCGGAGAAGATGTGTTTATACAAGATGGAAAAATACTACTGGCACGAGGAAGTAGAGACAAAACCGTGCGTCTACATACAAAAGTAGACTATCATGCGCTTAATCTTGCTGTGGACTCTGAAGAAAACAGATTGTTTTTCCACGTATTTCCGCTTGCAAAGTTAAACGTTCCGATTTTAGGAAAAGTTTACGTCTACGACGTGAGAGACGTTTTGAACGAAGTCGGAGGCATGACGCCTCTTTCTGAAATCACAGGGTTAGGACACAATGTCACCGCATTAGCCATAGATCGTCAAAATGGAAATCTCATAATGTCTGTAACGGATATCAACCCCGATGGACAGCACTTCTGGTCGTTGAAAGAACTGGATAAAATCGACAAGTCTCCGCCGAGGAAAGATGATTCTAAAGGGTTTAATAAGAAGGCGTTGGAATCGGCTATTAAGCAAGCTTCCAAACAGATAATTCACCTTTACGAGGAGGCCGTCATGGGAGGTAACACAAAAGTAGCGGAAAATCCTGTCAGTAAAGTGGTGGAATGCAAAGATAAACTTAAAAAATCAGAAGACAACTTAAATAAGTCTATTTCGACCCTTTCAACAATTCGTAGCACTACGGAAACGATAAAAACCACAATAATTTCCATATTGAGGAAAGACGTCTCCCAAGCTGTTATAGACAGTTTCAAGGCTGTGTTTGAACATTTGGACATTGTTGTTTCCGCTACAAACGCTTTGACCGATATTAAAAATGAAATTGAAAAAGAGGATCAAAGCGACATCAATTTTCAAAAAGCTGAATAATCATCGGACCATATATTCTAATCATCTTATATTAGATATTTTCGAAAAACGAAAAAATTAAATGAATGATTTATAAATTTTAATAATTTTGAAATAAAACAGATTTTCTTTTCAATTTTGAAGTAACTTATTGAAGCTTATATAATAATAGTAATCATTAAAGATCTCTCAAACTGGTAGGACTACTACGGGGACACTGCCACCTCAGAAGACACATGCAGCTGTTGGGAGTGAAAACACCAATAGATACAGGAAATGTGAAGAGGATGAAGAGACTCCAATTCACCTACGTTGCCAATTTCTCGCCTTGATGAGAAGAAGGCTCAGCTACCTGGGAAGACATATTGTGGAACCAAGAGACATAGCCAATATCCAATGATAACCCTGATAAACTTTGTCAAAGGGACCGCGTTACTGTCAAAGGAATAAGGTAAATGGGAGATAGCACAATGAGTGAGTGCTCACGGGAGCTATGCAAACCGTCTCCGTATCAATAAATAAACAATGAGATACGAAAACGAAAAGACACAAAAAAAGGTAGCGATAGCTGCTGGGACTCAAGCCCAAGACCTCATGATCTCTCCGGGATCTTGCACTCTAATCCACTGAGCTACACCTACCCCAATCCGTCCCGTCATTTTTTTCAGTATCATACTTTGATTTCTAAGAACTGTCAATATCATCTTCAATTAATTTCTACATATTTTTGGCTTCTAACTTTTTATCACGACTACACTATTCTACCCGAAAATATTTGTAATCTTTAGCTAGTGTCTCGGATATACTTATACGATTTTTAATTATGTGGGACTATCTCATTGTTAAATATTTTACCGTTAAGCAAAAAAAAAAATTAAGTAGAGAAATACCTCTACGTGTCTCTGAGGAGTGGTAATTGGTCATGCCCGAAATATAAATATATGGGTACTGCCGCTCCGGGAACCATTCATTGAATAACCAAAACCTCTGCTATAGGTTACTCCAAGAACTGCACTACGTTTGGTGACTGAGCAGGGGTTCCCGGGTTCATGAGGTGAGGTTTTTTCAGGTCTTGGCGACGGATGCGTCTGCCCATAGCTGTGCAGTGAGCCGGATCGGGTGAGCGATACCCTTTGACCTCTCCAGCCGGATTCTATCCACCCATCGCCTTTCACCACATTGGGAGCAATGAATTAATACGTCCGTCACTCCCCCCCAGATTCCTACCCACCCCTCATGCCTTTTCTTTCCCTAACCTAGAACTTCCTCTCTTTCATTTCCTTAAAAATATCCTAAACACAACATCCCCAAAGATGACATAGGCCCTGAGAAAAAATTATTTTCATCAAGGCCTACTGTGTGGAGTTAATGTAAAAAAAATATGACACGCAAAAGAATGAAAGATTTTTTTTATTTATTTAATTTCTCAGAGTATTTGCGGTTACCGCGCAAACAGTCGTCGGAACTGTCGGACGGAAGTCGAATAGCGTCGTTGTGTTTCCGACTGTCAAATTTCTGTGATTTTCTATGGTTTCTGAAGCTCTTTTATAAGCTCAGCATTGACATGTCTAGGGAGAAATCCTTAGATCTAGGGAGAAACAGATAGTTCCAGGAAAAAAAGAGTAATTAAAATCGGAAGAAATCTATGGGATTTTGATATCGACGATAATTCTCCGTAAATTAAACAACATACCCCTTTTTTTTACCGCGAGTGGAAAGATTCCGAGAGTTGTTTTATTCGTTTTATGGGTGACTAAACCCCGCAAACGGCTGAACAACAGTCATCGTCTTTAAGGGTGAGTAGAATAATTTATTATTCCGAAATAATGACAATGTTATTACGCAATACGATAAAAATAATGTTTATAAGGAGAAAAATATGAATTATATGTTTTTAAAATTTACATAGGTTTAGCATTCATCAAAATCAAATTAGAAATATAATCTTTATCTGACCGTTCTAAGTATTTTTACAAAATATTTTTAAATTTCGAATATCTTTAAAAAATCCTTTGAACGTTTTTCTTCAACATGCAGTCATAAAAATTCCAATAAAAATCAAATGTTGGGTGCAGTTTAAGTTTTTTTATGAACACTAACCTTCACGTTTTTTAAATGCGGCTTTCGTAAAGTTTATTAAAAAAAAACTTAACCGCAGATGATGGCAATTATTTTTCTCCAGTTTTTAAAAGTATTTTGAGATTTTTAAATCACCATTTAATTCAGAAAGGCCGGTTTATATATTCAATTAATTATTTGGCCGTAAAGTGCTGCTAATATTCCATGCGGTATGAATTCGAACTAGAGTTTTTTTTTTAAATACGACAGATGTCGATAATTAATTTTTTCAATATTACGCCAAATTTGTTTGAAAATGGTTTATCTATGTGCATATCTATTATCTATGCTACTGTCAGTTCATGTAGTTTACTTTGCCCTATTTATCACTATATCTTTTCCGATGTATCCCACGTGGGACGCAAGTATTGTTTAGTACTTATGTGTACAAATACTACAATGAAAACCCCAAATAAGATATTTTTTGCTTTCCAAGAGACAAGGAAGGGAGAAAAAATGGTATAATGCTATGAAACAACACCCGATCAAAAATCGCATTATTTCTTTGAAAAAGTCGCCTTTGTTGTGAAAACCATTTAAATGTAAGTAATATTATAAATAATATTTATTTCCCACAATTTACGATTAAATCGGTAATTAAATTCCATGTAAAAAATTGTGAGCATGACAGTTGTTTTTCAAATGATTTGATTGCTTTGTAAATAATAAGAATTTCTGCTATGGTGTACATACGTCTTCTAATGTATTTTTTTTTATATTTCAGAATGAAGACGTTGACAACTATATCAGGTTCAGAATTTGATGTGCAAAAATGCATGCATCTATACTCTACAACCATATTCCATCCCTATTCATCTACAAGATGTTTTAATTAAAGCGTAGTAAATACTGTAGTTGAATATCCAGTAAATTGTATGTTGGAAAATCATGCTCAATAGGCAGTTACTAAATAAATAAATAATCTATGTGCATCCATTATATTTTATAGCACTCAAATAATTACTTTCAACTAATTATATCAACATCCAACATGTAATAAATAATTTATGTAACCTACAAGACTTTCATTATTTTCTTTTAAATCTCTACTGAAATGTACTTTTCTTTTTCTCGCCTAAATAAATGTGGATTATTATAATATATCCACAAACTGTAAATTGAAAAATGTTAGTCTATATTCTATTGAAAGGTTATATCAGTTATAAGAATTCATGAGGAGTCAAGGGAGGTAATTAAAACAAATTATATATTTTACACATCTACCCATTTGTATTTCAGTTTTGTAAAAATTGCATCCGACTAAAATTGGGTACATTTTATAATCAGTTATTTGCATAATGCTCCATCATACTTCATATACGATTGTATGACTTGTAGAAGTTTCCAAGTCATAATTGGCAAACACAATACAGTGCAGCCTGTTTCTGGGCAAAATGCATCTGTGGTTGCGTCTGTGCCGTAACTTTGGGAATAGGTTGTATTGAATAGGTCAAGTAATTTTTCATCGTCGACTCCTTCGCTGGGAATTTTACTTTGACCGGAGAAGCACCAAAAATCGGATCATTATGACTCAAAATGTGACCACACTTTTTAAAATTTATGTTATTAGTAGCCTCAAGTACTTTCAAAACTTCTTCTTCGGGGATTCTTCCACGTTGAAAAGCTTTTGTGTCAAACAGTTTAGCGTAGGTAAGCATGCTTACAGCCACCTGGAACAATAAGAAAATACAAAAAAAATATGTTATCTTTTGCTATGAATGTATGTAGATTTGATGACATTGCGAGGTCAGATTAAAGGACGCTGGGGGCTGCCTGCAAGTTTACTAATGAAGATAATACAAATATTAGTAACTAACCTTGGGATGCATGACAATCTTCGCACTTGCATGAATCTATAACCTCTAAAGCTTCATTGCAAATCAGTGTTACTGCGTACGCCTTTGTTTATATTTTATGCTCCGGAGTGACTCGAGTGCAAACATCGCCGATTCGCTTCACCTGGACATACCCCACTGCACTGTCTCCATAGTTCTCCCGTGCCGATCTGTAACATATACACAATATTTATATATATAAAAATATTCACCTACCAAACTATAATGTTATTATCAGGCAGTGTCTCGCAAGGAATGTTTTTTTGTTTTTGTTCATTTGACATTACAATAAGAGTATTCAGTAATTAACCAGTATTATTAATAATTTATAGATGGAAATGTTATTATATCCTTTCTATACAGTTTGTAAGGTGGATATCTTCACAATAATGATGAAATTTAACACAATAATGATGAACTTTATAGATTTATAGATAATCGTATGACAGGGAGGTTAAGCGGGGAAACTGTCACTTGTTGGTTTAATTTATTTAAAAAGGGCTCGAAAAAAGATAATTTTGGGCGCAAGTTGTAAAAATAATTAAATGTATATGGTATGAGAGTTAATACAATACGCTCTTCTTACCTTATCGTCTTAAAACCTCGAAAATTTAGAACTGAGAAAATTACTTGAACTCAATTATTCAACGATTTTAGGCAAATTGTCGCCTGAGCCCGTAAAAAAATCACTGTCAGTAATTACAGCTATACAATCTTATAGTAAATTAAAACAAAATATACACAAGAGTCTTGAAAAACGAAATAAATTCGGAAATAACCAAGTTAACACAGGTCGGGAATGTTTGGACTTATTACTATTATATTATATTATATATTGGAGTACTATTGATTTTTGATAGTCAGTAAAAGTCCCCGTCGGGTAATGGCCGTTGAGATTTTAATAATTGTAGGCCCTTTTTTAAATCAATATTTATGAATGAAAATATTAAAAATACAATTTTTTAGTAGGATAATCATAATCAGAAAAATAAACTTTAAATCATCCAAGTGTTTTTAACAATATCCCTGATTTGTGAAAATAGCCTTTATATATTTTGAGTAGCTAGCATCACTCCTAAAATTAATATAATATGCATACATATTGAAACTATGGCGTTTCTAATAATGCAGTAATAATAATAATAACCTTTTTGTGTCAAATATTATGTATTCATTGTTTCATAAAAAATCATAATTTCCAAGCTAAAAACAAAGAAAATATCTCGGCAAGTAGCTAAATCAATTATTGACTGGTACAAAAAATATTTTTTACCGGGACATATGCCCACAGACATTTGACCACAGAGTAAACGATGAAACTAACAAATAAAATCTTAAATTAGGGGAATCCTTGAAGGCATCTTCATTAGGCTAAATAAATATTTCCGGAAATCATCATCGCCATCTGAGGATTTATGACCAAACCCGTTGATCACAGACTTACCTCAAAATTCCTACTATAAACTACTGTAGTTAACAGATGTCGTTAAAGTCGTTTTGGTTCAAATTTCAAGGCCATTTAAATCAGCTTAATTAAACTGGTCTGTGTCTATAATTTAATGAAAACGCATCTCTCACGATACTCCGTTGAAGAGTCGTGGCGAATTCAGTGGCAGACCTCGGACATAAAAAACAAACACCTTGGTGTAGACCCCACTATTAAATTGCCGGGGTTCTCTCTCCCTCGGAAGACGTGAACCTCATAAAACCGCATCCGGTGCAGTCATAGCTGTTGTGCGTATATGATGCATTAATGGGGCCTAAATGATTCCGACCTTTGTGCATGTGGACATATTCAAACAACAGAGCACATCGTAGAAGAATGTCTCCTTCACCAGTTTCCCTATGGCACATATGAGCTGAACCAAGTGACTCCCGATGCCGTCGACTGGTTGAACAACCTCAGCATACCACTATGTCCTCCACCATACGAAGAGAAGAATAATGAAAAGGTGGGAATTCCTTCGTTTAGTTTTTCGGGGAAAAGAAATAAATATTTATGATTTGTTTCTAGTTCAAATGTTGATACATTTCTAAGCACTGCGATTTTTATTACTCTTGATTTTCGATCGTCATATTTTTCATTGTTCTTTCATTTTCGTCGTCAGTGTGTAAAGTATAAAGTTTAATTTCAATTGTTAGGTAAAGAGTTTATTTTTCTTTTCCCGATAAACAATATAAAAGAGACCAATTTACTTTGTGACCTAACTAAACAAGTGATTTTAAGCGAATATGGTGTAGCCAGTAAATATGATGTAGCTAATTCTAGTGATATAATATTGTTAACATTACTGCTATCCCCCCGATACGAAAATAATATTGGCATATTGAACGATACAACGCGAGTGGCAATTTTTCAAGGGATTTTTGAACCCCTATGCTAGGGAGTTTTGTTTATTTTTTTTGACATGGCAACAACGCCGGTGCATCTGTCATTCTGTTCTGTTTGTGTTGTTGTCGTTTCTGTTGTTTTGTTGTTCTGTTTTGTTTTTTGTTGGCCTTTGACGGCTTATAAAACGCGAGTTCCTGTAAGTATATGTGATTATTTATTAATTTAGTATGTTTAAAGTTTTATACCATCGTTAAACCATAACTGTAAGATGTTGTAGCCTTTTTGTTTCATAATTTATAACGATACCACTTTAAAAGTAAAATAACGAATTTCTTAATATGCGCAAAATTAATTTAAAAAAAACGCCTTTTGTTAGTTTAATTGCAATTATTGACAACTATTTCAGTCACCGGAGAAGCAAAATCTTGCATTTTATTTCATTTAGAGCTTTGTAAAGTTTCATGTTTTTGCATTGCTTTTAGGTAAGGTTTTTTTTTTAATTACGAAAAAAAAACCTAAAAACCTATTTTATGTCTAATTGATATGTTGTATTGTATATGAAATAGGTTTTAGGTTCTTAGTTTAGGTTTTTTAAATAATAAAAAGAAAAGTGGCAAGAAAAATACGTGCTTAAATGCATATTTACCCAAATATTTAATATTATTACATAGGACATTACATTTAGACCGATCAGTGGCGGAGTTGGCATCGCCTCTGGGTCCTACCCAGGCGTTAATTCCTCGGCTGGCAAAGTCCTCCATCATGACACAAGCAACATCTTTCGCTTACTGTGATGGTAGTAGGAGCTTTTCAAATATTTTCATGTTATTCGTAACCTGGGAATATTTGTCTTATTAATTATATACAGTGGGAACTTATACCCGCTAAGCCACTGCAAGTAGCTTGTCAGCGGGAGTTTATTTCAACAATATAATATAATACAACAATAAATTACAATCATCATACAAATTTAGGGCAAAATTATTATATTTAGGCGCATGCATCTTGTGCTGTACATAAGTTGAGAAAAAAAATAAAATTAAAGAGAAAAAATAATGGTAAAAGCATTACAGATTTGTTATTGAGATACTAGAGTCCAATCTTATGACACCGATTTAAATAATATTATAAAAATGTCAATATCATAAAAAATATCAAAATTATAAAAGTACCAATATTATAAAAGTATCAATATTATAAAAATATCAATATTATAAAAACATCAATACTTTTAAAAAATATCAACATTATAAAAACATTAATATTATAAAAATACAAAAATATAACTATTACGTAAATATCAGAAATATCAGAAATATCAAAGTATCTGTAAGTATTAAATAGATTAAGAAATAAAAATTTAAAAGATATATACATAAAACAGCAGCACAGGTTGGTTACAATGAGGATAGACTTAAATATAATAGTAGTATATACATATATAACAGTAAGTACACCAGATATCTAGGAGCTATACAACCATGGAGACCGTCATATTTGTTACCATCAATACACAAGTCAATAACTCATGTCAATAACTTTGCCAACAAGCTAATGTATGTATATTTAGTTAATTTAACATGTTTAACAAGAATAACGTTCTGCTTTAGCGATTCGTACTCTTAAGCTTATAATTCTTCAAGAGACATTAAAAAACGTGCCTCCAACATGTAGTTGGTGAGTCAATTCGAGTTGAGGCCTGCTATGGCCACGGGAAGACATTAAGGGCAAAACGCCCATACGACCATACATTAAATATCAGAACAAAGCAAAAGTATAACACTGAGAGGAAAATGCTTGTCTGTAGCCAAGCAAGTGATAACTCCATTAATTTTTTTATATGAATACCGCATAAGAGTCCTAACTGCTCCCAACTGTCTGGAGCCAGTGAGACTATAGCATTCCCAACTGGGGACTGTTGTGAGGCTGAAAGTATTGGGGAGGGGAAGGAGAAGAGAAAGAGGAAGGTGAGAAAATACCTGGCTATTCAGATCTGGTCACCAAACATGGCTAAAATCCATTTCAAGCAACTTTTCAATTCTGAATGGTGTTCTTTCACTAGGGCGATAGTGAGAGTATCTTCCACTCTGGAATGTGCGCAAATACACTATATATTATTTTTTTTAAATCAATTAATTGTGAAACAACACAAATTAATTAAATAAAATTTACTTGAGCACGCCGGGATTTGAATCCGCGACCTTCGAATTCGTAGTCGAGAGCCTTACCCCTCGATCATGGAGGCCGTCATTAATTATTAATTTACTTCAATATTTCAGGCTTGAAGAGACCTGAAGAATACTATCAAGTGAAAAGCTTCTCACTTGACAATAGAGAGGTCCAGGATTGGAGGTGGCCCAATACGGCAGTTCCGCTGTTTCCATTGGAGGAAAGGGTCCGAGGCAGTATTAGAATTGACAGTAGAGAAGAGACATTGCAGCCTCCAATGAAACCAGTAATTTAACAAACAAATTTATTGTCATCTCTTAACCTTTAGAACGCTGAGCTTCTATGGTCTAATGATTCTGTTGTGTGCCGAGGGTACATCTGCGCGCGGCCCGCCGTGCACCGGCTGAGTCTATTTTCGTAATAACTTACTTGTTTTTTTCAAAATTATGTTTTTAAAAATTGTTCCATCTCATCCGATAATGTGTTTATATATGTATAAAAATTGTGTATATCTATCATTAGTAGTTTCCCCAGAATAGCTACTTGTATTCGGACAGAAATACGAAAATATTCTTGAAGTTTTATTTATATTTCCAAGCTAAATAAATGTAATTACAATATATGAAGAAAAAAAAACATTTTTAGAAGATTTCACCGAATAAAACCCAAATGGACTGCCCGTCAAGGAATGATGCAATACTTGACAGTTGTTATTTTGTTTTAAACTCCAGACGAGCGGCGTTTCATAAAACGAAAAGCAAGAATTGTTATCTGATTTATTATTTTGTTGGCGAATGAATTTAATTTAGTAAACTACTAACATTTTTTAAGGTCGAAAATCCCACAAAAAGAATGTATGTTTTTTGCGTTGCCCATTGGCCACGCTGGCGCATCAGAGGTTAAGCTTAAAAACATAAGAAGTTGCTGCAGATATTACCAGTTTCTGTGTTTAGTTGCAGTTGTTTGTAGAAGTCCGTAGTGTTGACTATAATGGATGCAATATGCCTATGAAGAGTGTATGCCATTGTGGTATATTTCATAATGCTTTCAAAGAGAATACATTTCTCAGTTTTTTTTGCAATTATACGAAAAAAACCTAATATATTTTTTACTGTTTTGTAGGCGGAGATTTATAATGAAGACAATTCTCCCGATGTGGCAGAAGACTATCCGTCCCTGGCCCAACAACCCGAAACAGGAAAAATTACGACTGAGGCAGTAAGTGTCCCACGTAAGTGCTCACCCCGAAATACTAAGAGGATGGACTGCCAAACAACTTGGTCTTGGCACACACTCCTTACTTCACCCACATTCATACATCTCTTCTGGTATTCTGACTCTTGAGATGTCCCAGACTAACGTATTTGGTTCACTCGATCGTGACATGTCTTCCTCGAGCGTCCCAGACTTGTACACCTGCGAGGAGGGTTTGTTTGGAATTGTATCCAACAAATAATAAGTGTTAAGTTTTTAACAAAAAATATCAATTTATTTTTTTGTTTCAGCTGAAAGAAGAGCGGTCTCAATAGCAGACCGCCTCTCGCACTTGCATGAGAGGAGACTGAAGATAGCGGAGAGGAGACAGATATTGGATGAGAGGAGGCAGATATCGGATGAGAGGTGGCGGATGTTGGAAGAAAGGCGACGCCCCCCAGAGGAAAGATTATGTGTCGTAATGGAAAAACTGTAGATGGAATGTTTTAAATAAAAGATTGTAATTAAAAAATTTATATTTATATTTTTTTTAATTGTACAATACTATTTTTTAATTTATTTATTTACGCCCAAATTGGGCTTTATACACATTTATCATTGTTTTCAGTACAGTGCGCATGTGTATTGTGGTATTGCATAAAATCAAATAAAAATATAAGAAAAAATTCAATAAAAATAAAAATCGTATACTTATGTATATGCATATAGACAATAGCATGGAAAAAATATAAAATAATTGAAAGAAACGAAAAAGTTAGTATCGACCCAAAAAAAGGTTTTTTGGGTCGATATTTTAAATTCTGTATCCCAAATTTGTGCTCCACTGTAAATTGGTCATTTTAAATTTAATTTAATGTCACCATAATGCTTATTTTAATATTTTCAAAGCAGATGGGTTAAAACTTTTTTTTAAATCACCGTTAACCCCTAAATAATTTTAAAGATGCCTCTAAAATCGCAAAAAATCAATTCCTTTAATGGCCGATATTTCATAAGGTAAAACAAAAATAAATAAAATACTTTTCATACATACTAGATATTTACTAAACCTTTAATTAAAAAAATAGATCATTCAGTTTGGTTGGGTATTTTGGCCTCCAATCCAAAATTCAGTTTTATATAAAGCAGGCACCGCAGCCATTCCCCTTAAATCGTCTTCTGTAACATGATGCTCTGCCGGTTCTGGCATTCTTGTAAAGTCTTAAAAAACCTATGTTTTATCTTAACAAACGGATTGCAATCTTTGGAGAACAGATGTCAGGTGGGAATGCTGTCCCTGTTTTACCGGTATTTTAATGGAAGATGCTCTGAGGAACTAGCGTCATTGGTCCCTTCGGCACCGGTGCATAGTCGGGAAACACGCCAAACGCGAGGGGTTAGACACTTACTTTCTGCGGTTCCAATTCCATAACAATACATTTAGGAGTTTGTGGTTTAATGACCACAATATTATTAGAAATTACAGGTGCATCCCACATACTTAAAGCGTGTAGTTTATTATTACTTACTTTACAAGTGTAGTGGATTATAATTTTTAGAATTTAAATCACTTTCATCTGACATTTCGGGCTTTTGGCATAGGTCCTTTACAAGCAACGCAATTTCGTTCGGGTTCATTTAGTAGAATTATTATGCGAAAAATAACTAATAATATTTAAAGTCAATACTTATGATAATATTGATTTTTTGATTTTGTTAAAACTACGCAAATATCGATATTTTTAAAGAATGCCATTCGCCGAATGACACCAACTGCTGTCATCCGAGATCCAGAGGCGCAGTTGGCAAAAAGTCTAATAATTTATTTTTAAAGATAATTCCTTATCCTTTTGAAGAACCCGAATCGGGCACCAGGTCCAGTTCCTACCTCAGAGTAATAAAGGTTACAACAGGCGGGAAGTATGCATTATCACGGTAAACGTGGTGCGGCGGTCGATGTGACAGATGACATATTGCATATGAGACACTCCGTGTCCCGGTAAAAATAATGACCCCTCCATGCACCCCTAGCACACGCTTTTTTCAAAATATAATGAACCCTCTACATGATGGCCGATGATAGGCGCATCAGCTGGCCCATCGTGTAGTGGACACTAGTGGACGTAGTGGCGTATGATGGCGCGGGATGGCCTTGTTGTCGGTTTTCATCTACACATCAAAGGATGGTGGGCCGGCGATTGTGGCGCCCACTACACGTGGCGAACTGTTCAGTGTCCGCTTGAACGTACTCTGGAGATGATGTCCTAGTTAGTAATATTTACATAGCTTCGGAACGTTTTTCAACATAATTGCAGTAGTTTGGACATCGTCGCTTCAGTTCGTTTTTGTCCAAACCATTTTTGCGAAATTGAGTTAAGTATACAGGAGTTCTCAGGAAGTCTCTATTTATAAGATGCAAGTTAAAAAAAAAAAAATATTTAAGGGGTTTTTAGAATGCATTCTGTCTTAAGTCCTTCAAAATTAAACAACACGTGCGTATTTCTCCAACATCCTCACGTTGGACAACATGATATTTCGTTTTTATACCGGCCGTTACGTATATATTTGATAGTAATTTGTCCAACATCCATAGTCATATCATGGCCTAAGTGTGAATTTAAACTCTCCGTTACGAGCGTATTACTCTAACATACCAAATAACCAATAGCAGTCCAGCGGAGGACCACGTGATCGATCTGATCCCGAGTGGCCTTTTTCCCCCGAGTAGGCATTTATTCACTTCAATGCAATGATTTCCTGCCGTTCTATGTAGCCATACGTCGCGTAATGTTAATATCCAGGTAAAAAAAACACTTAAGATGTCTAAATAATAATGGTTTCTTCGAATTTGCCAACCATCTCTTAGAAACAGACCACACATTCAATAAAAATACAGGCACTAGTTAACTGCATAAAAATGGAACAGGCATTCGACTAGATAACTTGGAAGCGTTAGAAATAAGGAAAGCCAAAAACACTAATAGTAGACTCATAAATAATCAAATAAATTTAAATAAAAGTCCAATTCTTAAATTATTGCCAATAAACAAAGTATACACACTTCCCGGTCAGGTACCTGCTGATCTCCCACCCTTGGCCCTTCACTCGCCTGTTTTTATCAATCTATAACACATGTGTACCTTAGTTCATAGTTTAGTTGTATACTGCCCTGAAGAAGCTACGGTAGTAGCGAAACCCGATCGGCAAAAGTATAAAATAAAAGTGATCTAAACAAAGTTATTGTTTTATTTTTAAAATTATAATGTTTATCACCAAGTTACAGCTTCTTATGAAAAGACATTTTATTAGTTTCTCAGCAAATTGTTCAGTTTTTGTTTCAACTTATCGTCCGATAAAACTCCATACAGGATGCTTATAATAACATTTTGTATTTCCATTAATTGAATGCCAAGCGATTTCCGTGTGGTGAAATATTGTTGTCAACATTTAAATAATCCTAATATCGTTGTCATTTTAATCGCAGTCAATTAATTTCTATCATTTTGTTTCGAAATAAGAGACTAATAGTGAGGCATGGAACTGACAGAAGGACGAAATTATATTAAACACACTGGAAATGAGATTCCTGCGGTGTATGTGCATTATAACGATTTAAAAACAAATAAATCCGAAAGGAATGAAATGCCGCTATAGCTGAAGTACGTATGTACCTATTAGATGTAAGAATTATGCGCTCGGTACGAAGTATAGGTAATCTAACTAACATTCAAGAGAAATGAACTGAGAATATTGGAAACATTATATTGTTTTGAATGCAAACATCAAAACTGTAATTAACACCGTTACATTTAAAAGATGACGGATATCGTTGAAACGGGGTCTTCCATATTTGAAAAACAATAGATGAGTTGCATCTTTACAAATTAGAGGAAGTAAACAAATATTGTAAGCAATGACAATAGGGTGTATTTACAAAAGATCTTCGGAATTGCTTTCAAGAGGTGGAAGGGTACATTTGAGGATAGTTTTTTAAGGCTCAGTAATGGGCTAACAATTAGTGGTGCATAATAAGAGAGCATCTCACAAGCATGCAATTAGAAATGTTGCAGCTACATTATTTGGAGACTGCACACATGTTAAAATAGCGATAACTTCGGGTGACGTATTGTTTGGTCAAGTTTAAGGCCATCCACCGGCTAAAATTTTAACGAAATCACGCGCTCCTTGCGCGACCAGATGTGCAGTGTGTGTTTACGTATGTAGAAGTGATGGGTATACAAAAAACTCAACGCCGAAAACCACATTAAGTAATCATTATTATGGCGATCCACTGGCCAAATTTTTAACAAAATCACGCGCTTCTTATGCAGGTGGCAACAAGGTTGAAAATCCCGCTGTACATCGGCAGCATGTTTCGATTTCAGCAAAAAAACATCACCAAAATGCGTGTTTTATTCTATTCTGTAAAACTCAGACATAATTATTGAAATGTTTTACAGTCATATTCTAAAAAACTTAATTTACCACAGTGAACAATACAACAATATCGGAAAAAAGAGTTCATAAGTAGGAGATTTAGCGCTTTAAACATTTTTTTAATGTCTCATACTTTATTTTTTTCTAAGCTTATAAAAAAACATAGCAAAAAATGCACGGTTAAACGAAAGGCCAAGGTGTGTTCTACTTACAGTATTTAATTAAATCATCTATGATATTTGTAGGCCAACAAATTCTCAAACCGAAAACACACGATTTTGCATTACTTCCCATTGCATAGCCTTAAGATAACAATGTAGCTAGTAATCCGACGAGTAGGTAGAAAGTTTACGGTCGGGTGGGTAGGTACATAACATTAGGAAATGGATGCTTAGATGGTTTGGGGATATAGATTGAATGAATGGAGGACGGAGTGTCAGGGGAATGTATGACCCGCAAGTGAATGGAAGAAGTTCGGGATGTTCTAGAAAGACATTGTATGATCAAGAAAACCAAACAATTATTTGGGGTTATGTTAAGCAAGCGTTGGAATAATAAAATAGTATATATGAGACGATGTACGAATGTGGATGAAGCAACGATTGTGTGCCAAGACACAGTTACGTGGCTACCAATCTTCTTTGGAGCACGAGGTGATGGTTAGTTAGTTCATATTATAGGTAGGGAATATTAATCTTTAGTTCTAGTAACTATGTTTTTTTAATGAAGTTAAAAAAAATAATAGCAACTATTATAATGTATCATATAAATACATAAATTAGATTTGAACAACTTCAATTTAATATAATAATCTCGACTGGTTATGTTAAATTGAAGTGGTTTTATTTTTTATGGCTTTCACCCATTAAGGGCGATCTTGGCCATCAGTTGGATGTTGATAGTACAAATTGTAATAAAATTAGTTATTTTTAAACAAGATATAATATTTGGACAAATAAAATTGAAGCAGATAAGTTAAATAAGTTAAACAGTGAAAATTTATGTGCTTTTAATCCCTAATGACTTAAATTTGAATGCCATTTTTAGAAATGTATTTTGCTAATAAATTGTTAATTTGGGGGGAGTTGAGACTTAGAAGGCAGGGAATACTGGTAGGGAGATCAATTTTAAGTTTTACCAATTCATGCATAAAATTTGGAAATTGATAGGACACTCAAAGAAATTATGGTCCAGAGTGTCTTCTGACCCACAATCACATAAGGCGAGCTGACTATATGGAATCTGGCGAGATGACTAAGACAAGAAGTGTGACCTAGTCTCATTCGAGTTATGGAGGAAACATATTTTTTTGGCATGCAAGGTATTTATGAAACTACGGCTTGACAGGAATACTCGGTTGTATTAATGAGTACTGATGACCTTTTGTCAGAGAAGCAATTTTCCATTCAGAGGACCATCGGAGTTTGTATTTACTTTTTATAATAGGGAAATAGTCTCTAACTGGAACAGGAATATCATTTAACGGACCGTGAATAGTGGCTTCCTTAGCAATGGAATCCGCTATTTCGTTTCCAGTAATACCTAAGTGTCCTGGAATCCAAGCCAGGATCATTGACGCATGTGATAGTGAAATGGAATACAGGAGGTCTCTGATAGAGCAGATTAGGGAATCGCTATTAGAATTGAGTGGGGATGAACATGTTTTTTGTAGTGAGCTAAGCGAACCTGAAAGAATGAGGGCGTTTCTAATATTGTGCGATTTAACAAGAAGCAGTGCCTCTATGATAGCTATGCATTCAGCAGAGAAAATGGAGCATTGTTTGGGAAGTTTGTGTGGGAGACTCATCTTCCTATGTGTAACATACACACTAGCCCCGCAATGGGAATCCTGACTGAGTTTGGAACCATCTGTGAATAATTTTATATAGTTTGGCCAATTGTTTTCAATAATTTTGTTAAATTCTACATTATTTGATTGAGCTGAATTGTTTATATTTTTTTGCTTATTCCTATAAACTGGTGAACCTTGGGATAGAAAGTAAGGCTTTCATAGGAACACGAGTATAAGGGAAGAGATTCATTACGATAGATGTTGGTGGGTATATCCAGGAAAGAGTTATAGCAGTGATAGAAATGGGGGGGGGGGGTGTTTTTTCCAAAATGAATTTGAAATAACATCATAGTTTAAAGATTGAAATTTAGGAATCAAGAGGTGGGATGTTATCGAGCATGTTTTGAAAATATGTTTTTCTGCTAAGCATCGCCTTCTTATATGCTAGGGGGGTTCGTAGCATTCTAATTGCATTGAGTTGATTGGAGAAGATTTCATGGCTCCAAGAATAAGACGAAGAGACTTTGATTGGATCTTATCTAATTTATGAGAATTTGAAGAAAATATTGAATCAAACAGGTAAGATCCGTAATCAAGATGACTTCGGATGAGGGCATTGTAAAGAAGTTTTAAAGAGGCTGGGTGGGAACCCCACCACACTCCGGACAGAAATCTAAGTGGATTGATATTGCTTTCACATTTTGTGATAACATGATTTATATGGGAGTTCCAAGTAAGTTCGGAATCCAAAAACATTCCCAGGAACTTAACTTCCTTAGAGATAGGGATGACTTCATCGCCAAATATCACCTGAATATCTGGGAGCTTTCGACGACGAGTGAAGATGACAACTTTGCATTTGGAAGGAGATAGTTCAAGGCCATTACTATTTAACCACGCCAAGAGTTTTCTAAGAGCATTGTTGATTGCTGATGCTGCGATGAAAAGATTGGGGGATCTTTTGTAGAACGTTAAGTCATCATTATATTGAAGTATGTCGCACATGAAATGAATAGATTTATACAGATCGAATGTATAAATATTACAGACCCTTGCAGCGGCCCTTTGAATATGTGTCTAATGTGGAGAGAGGATTCAGGCCCGTCTACAAAAATAGTTCTCTGGGAGAGCAAATTAATGATGAATTGGACCAATTTAGGTGGGACGCCAATAATTTTTCTTTTAGAATGGGGATAACAACATTGTCATATGCTTCACAGATATCTAAAAACACTGCTATGCAATATTCGTTTTTAGACAGTGCTAATTTAACATCTGTCACAAGAGAGGAAAGGTTATCAAGGATCCTTTTACCTTTTCCAAATCCAAACTGCGAAGGGGAAAGGATTTGATTTTTTTCTACAAACCAGTCTAATCTATTCTTAATCATCCTTTCAGCTACTTTGCACAGAGTTGAAGAGAGAGCAATCGGTCCATAGCTTGAATCTAGTCTTGGATCTTTGTTACTCTTGCAAATGGGAATGATATTTTGGATTTTCCAGTCTGGGGGAATAATACCAGAATCCATAAATATATTAATAAGAGAGAGAAAGTAGGAAAGGGAATTGTCATCATTGTGTCTGATGAATATGTTCAGAATTTCATCCCTGCCTGGAGCAGAGTCTTTGAGGTTTTTCGTAGCTCTTTTTAGCTCATCTATGGAAAATGGAGCATCTAACCATGAAGACGAATTTGAGGTAAAAGATGGAATAGGTACTTCATCAAGATTAGGGACATAAGGAGGAGCTATGCAATGCTCCTAGTGAAGAACGGAACAAAGCGAAAGAAGTATACAAGGGATGTAAGAAAAGAGTAAGTGTTGGAGTGAAAGAACGAAAGAAACGTCTGGAAGAGGAAGAAAGAATCAAAATGACAAAACACTTCCAAGAAAATATTAAACTGTTTTGGAAGGAGGTCAAAAAGTCCCGAAATGGTCCAGAAAGCGGATGTATGAAAGTGATAAAATCAAAAGATGGAAAAATGTTAACGAATGAGAAAGAAATAAAAGTGAGATGGATGAAATACTTTGAAGAGGTTTTTGAAAGCAACCCGACTGAAAGTGGTTCCAGTGGCGAATCAGGTATGAATGACGATGGCATGAATGATCCCAAAATCAGCATGGATGAAATAAAAAGAGCGATTAAATGTATGAAGAATGGTAAGGCTGTTGGTTTCGACAATATTGCTGTTGAATACTTTAAAGGAGATAGCCGTATAATTCTCACATGGTTATGCAAGCTTTTTAACCAGTGTTTAGAGGAGGGTTACACGCCATTAGATTGGAGGAGGGCTGTGATCATGCCTCTATACAAAGGTAAAGGGTCACGTATGGAATGTGGAAATCACAGGGCTATTAGCCTGCTAAGTTCAGTTGGAAAGCTGTATGGTAGGATATTGATTGAAAGGGTGCAAACGAAAACAAAAGATAAAATATGGGATGTGCAAGGTGCATTTATGAGCGGAAGGGGTGTATGGATCAGATTTTCTCATTGCGTATGCTAACAGAGAAGTTTCTGGCAAAAAACCAGAAACTCTTCTGTGCCTTTGTAGATCTACAAAAAGCGTACGACCGAGTTGATAGGAAAAAATTATGGAAGGTATTGTCCAAGTATGAAGTGAATACGAAACTCATACAGGCAATCGCGTCTCTGTACGAGGAAAGCGTTGCATGTGTTAGGGTAAACGGTGATTTTACGGAGTGGTTTGACATCACAAAAGGTGTTAAGCAAGGCTGCGTAATGTCACCGTGGTTATTTAATCTATACATGGATAATTGTATGCAAGAATTGAAAGAGGTGGGCTTGGGCGCGGAAATGAGTAATCTGAAAGTATGTTGCCTGTTGTATGCGGATGATGCGGTGCTGATTGCTAACAGTGTGGAAGATCTACAGTCCCTCGTATCTAGGATGAATGAAGTATGCATGAAGAACGAGCTAATGATGAATGTAAGTAAGTCTAAAGTCATGGTGTTTGAAAGAGAGATTGCGAAAACAGTGTGCAATATAGTTGTGAATGATGAATACTTGGAGCAGGTCGATGAGTTTGTGTATTTGGGAAGTATGTTTACGAGAGATGGAAAGACTGATAGGGATATTGAAAGAAGGGTGAATGCAGGAAACTCCATTAACGGAGGACTGAACGCGGTTGGCACTAACAAAAAGTTGTCCAAAGAAGCGAAGCTAGCAGTCCACAATGGAGTGCTGATACCAACCCTGATGTATGGCAGTGAGGCATGGAATTGGCAGAAGAAGGATGAAAGTAAACTGAATGCCGTAGAAATGAGATCTCTGAGACGAATGTGTGGTAAAACCATGTATGATCGTGTGAAAAATATTGAAATTCGTAAAGAATGCAAGGCTGATGTAAGCGTAATGAGTAAGATTAAGAAAGGGACGCTTAGATGGTTTGGGCATGTGGAGTGAATGAACGAAGAAAGGAGTGTAAGAAGAATGTATGACGCGAATGTGAATGGAAGAAGCCGAGGATGTCCGAGGAAGACATGGCATGATCAAGTGAATCAAATACTTGAGTCGGGCCATGTCAGAAGTCGGAATAATAGAAGAGAATGTATGAGACGATGTATGAATGTGAATGAAGCAAGAGGTGTATGCCAAGACCGAGTTGTTTGGCGGTCCGTCCTCTCTGCCTACCCCTGCGGGGAAACGGCGTGATGGTTAGTTAGTTAGTTAGTTAGGAGGAGCTATTTTGCTATGAAAGTTAGAAATCCAAATTGCTGAATTGTGAGATGACTTCGGCAGTGAAAAGGAAGATCGAAATCTTCGAATCATCGACCAAATCTCACCCGCTGGAGTGGCAGGGGATATGCTAGTACAGAAGTTAAGCCAGCTGTTTTTTTTAAACGAAATGTACGTTTAGCCACACCTTGGGCATTCTTGGCTGTTAAGTAATTTTCCATTGTCATCTGTTGGCAGTATGTCTTATTAGCCGCTTTCCTTTCCTTCAACACTCGAAGGCATTCCTCATCCCACCAAGGGGGAGGGCGAGCCTTCGTGCCTACAGGAGATGATTTAGGTATAGCCTTTTCAGCGGATTTAAGAATGGACTCAGACCAAGATTTATAAGTGGAGGTGCAATTTTCTGAGGGGTGGGAAGGGAGAGGGTGAATAGATTCTCTGAATTGAGGCCAGTTGGTTTTCTTTGTAATATATTTTGATTTACTTTTAAAGCGGTTAGTATCTAACCGCTGAGTCAGATACAGAATGATGGGATAGTGGTCATTGCCGCAGGAGTCTGAGGTAGTTCTCCAGGAAATTAGTGGAGAAATACATGGAGAACAAAGAGATATGTGTGCACTAGGTCTCTGTCCAGGGTCACTTAACTTTTTTGGGGATCTGTCATTTAGAAGACACAGGTTCAAGGAGTCCATAAGGCCAATAATTTTGTTTCCTGAGGAATCCGAGGATGAAGAACCCCACAGTGGGGAGTGTGCATTGAAGTCACCCAGAATAACCAAAGGAGAAGATATTTTGCCAAGCATGTGGTCCCATAAGGAAACATCAAATTGGGTAGAAGGGGGAATGTAGAGGGATATAAATGTAATATTAGAGACAGTAGCTGCCACTAATTGGAAGGATGAATTCGGGGGTTTAATGGAAAGAGGGGTGAAGGGTAGGGAGTTTATGATGAGCAGGGCTGCACCGCCCATCCCATCAATGTGGTCGTCCCGCAGACATTGGAAGCCACTCATCTTGAAGAGATGAGCAGGCTTAAACCAAGTCTCAGAGACGGCAGCAATCGATACTGAGTGGAAATGCAGAAGGCGGGTGAGGTCATCCTTATTGGAGATGGCGCTTTTGCTATTCCACTGAAGTATTCTGACGTCTTGTGGAGTCATTTTGGGAAAGTGACTTTAATGTGGTAATAATAAAAGCAGCGTGGGACGGTAGATTGGTTTGTGACGAAATCAGGACAATTAAAAGCATAATAAGGGTTTGAATAAATGAAGAATTGTCTTGGGAGAGTTTTTCAGAAAGGTAGAGAGAGTTTATTGAGGGTGGATTAGAATTGTTTGGACAACCATTTACGGCAGTTGAAAGAGATGACCCATTGGGATTTAAAAGAAGTGAGTTGTGTTGTTGTTGATCATATCCATTAGTCGGTTTAGGGGTAGGGTTTTTGTATGAGAATTTAGTTGAGCGAGAAGAAGTTGTTGTTGAGGATTGGAGAGGGTTGGATGTAGGGCTGCTGGATAAAGCCTCAGCAAATGATTTTTTGATGGGAGGGAATAATTTAGAAGCTTGCAGAAAAGATAAGTTTTGAGAAGACATCGAAAATTTAATATTTTTTTGGCGGGATTATTCTGGTCAAGAAGAATTGATGACTGTATGAGAGCCTATACAGTTAAAACATTTGGGTTGGGCTAAAGAAGGGAATTGGTCAGCTGTGTGGCTTTCCCTACATTTGAAACATCTGGGTGGAGATCTGCATTCAGCTTTGGCGTGACCAAAACGACAGTCATTAAAACATTGTGTGGTGGGATAAGTGTAAATTTCAACCGGTAATGAATTAAAAAGTAAATATATTTTCGAGGGAAGAGACTGCCCTTCAAAGGTGATCACGACAGATTGGGAGGGTTTCCAGGAAATTGTGCCCTCAGAAGAGTCCTTGTAATTTAGCCTTCTGGCATTTATGGGATTGCCGATATGTTGAGGGGTTGTAAGGGCGGATATAAATTTCTGGGATGGAAAGATCGGTCGATGGAAAGATGTAAATATTTTTAATAAATGAATTGCCGGCTGACCCTGTGAGGAATTCAACAGAGATTCGAAAATGATCCTCGGCTTTTATACCTCCAGGCTTGATGGAAAGAATTTTTGCGTTTGTTAGAAATTTACTAAACTCAAGAGGATGAATAGTTTTTCTTTGCTCAGTTTTTTGGGCGTACACAATATATGGGCCACGGGAATGAACAGAGTAGAAATTAGTTGAAGGAGATGCTGGGAGTGCTACTGGGTCTGGGGACTGAGAGGTTGAAGGGGAGTCGGATATGTTTGGAGATGTACTAAACTTTCTTTTCTTGTAGGACTTTATTATGACAGATTCATTGTCTGAAATTTCTGAAGTATTACCTGTAAGGTCAGGAGGTGGATCTGGAGGCTTTCTGGAGAGTCCTGAATGGACCTTTTCAGAAATATCCTCCATTATTTACAAATACAAAAGAACCAAAAATGGAACTAGTGACAGCAAGGTAGAAAAGTGTATAAATATCAGATAATCAGCTGCGAAAATTGGCTCCTGGATGACCAGAGGGGAGAATAATCCTCAAGGAACAATACACAACACTTTTCTTTAAGCAGATAACAGAATATAATTGCTTTTGAAAAATATAATGGGGAACAAAACAGACAACTGTTGACAGCTAAAATCAAAACAAATTAATCCAATTGAAGTGGTTCAAAAAAATGTATGCATTTATATTATAATCATGGCAAGCCACAAAGTAAATGCTTTTTACGAATATGTATTATTATGTAGTTTGCAAAATAAGTTTATTTAAAAAAAAAGTTTTGCCAGGTAATTGTTACGAGGGATAGCTGGTTCGCCTTTCGAAGGAACTAAAAGGCTAATCAGCTGTCATGTGAAACATGACGGCTGCAAAACTTAAAAAAATAAATATACCGTTTTTACTAACTAAAAAGTAATAGTTAATAGTAAATTTGTTTTAACTTTAGATACGAATGGAGTTCTAAGAATTAAATTTGAACACAACTAAAATATAAATAAAAAAATTAAAAATTCTTTACAAGTAATTTACTTTTTCATTCACTATTTACATAAAAAAGTAAAGGTAAATTCTAACAAAAAAAACTTTAAAGTCCTATTTCTACAGATTTGTGTCATGGTCTGTTAGATAAAAACGAACTGAAGCGACGGACATGTGATGAAACTATAAAATTCATCGAATTATTCATTTGATGAATGTATGTGAAATCCCAAATACAAAAATAAACGCTAAATAGGTATTTTTGTAAATTATGACTCTCCAAATATTGTATTTAAATTAAGTAAATAAGTATTTTTAAATAAATATGTCTGCACTTATATCCTATTTTTATTGGACTAGAGTTATTGGAAGAGAGGAAAAACAAAACAATAACATAAAATTATAAAAAAATATTACATTTCCTGAATATCCGAAATTAATTTTATGATATTAGGTAGCATATAATATCATAAAATTGCATTTACATATAATTTGTTTTTAATGCCATTGCCTAATATACAAATAAATACTAATCATTTCGTTTTTTAACCAAATATATTGCCGCAACGGCACGTCCACCCGGAAGCACGTTGAAAGTAGAACTAAACGTCGCCATCGTGTAGTGGCGTTGCAAATATTGCCGGCCATCGCTAAGCCGTCGCATCGGCCAGCTGATGGCCCATCAACGGCCATCATGTAGAGAGACCATCAACAGCCATCATGTAAAGGGTACCATGAGAGCCGCTGTGTGTTGCGCGAACAGATACTTTTATGTACACGCCCACGCTGTGTGTACTGAGCTTAAAAATGTCTACGCACTATCATTATCAAATAAATCGGGAATTGGGTACTTACCCAGACCAGTGTGGACATCCTGCCCAATAATGTGATGGGGAATACCAGAATAAAATAAAATCTTATGTGTGTTGTCAGCAGTGAGAGAATTTACCGAGAGGTAGGGAATAATTTTACCGATAACGTATTCTTTCCCATTGAACAGTATACACCACATTTTCAATAAATACGAAACATTAAAAATATTTATTATCACGATTTGTATTGATAAATTATTGAATTCTGATCAACGTTAATGTAAAGTTTTGCACTGCGAAGCAAATGGGTGCAAGATGCAGGTTGTTCTAATAGCCAAACTAAGAAGAGGAACAGCCACTGAACTGATAATCAATCCCAAACAATATTTTTAACATCATATTTCACACGAGACAACATGTAGCATTTTTCTCCAGACGCTTGGGAGCAGTTGGGACGCTTGTGCGGTATTCATATAAATATATATATATTTGCTGACTCCATTTATAAAATAAAGCGTCATCTATATCAGCACTTCAGACAAAACCAATGTATTAAAACAAAATAAACATAAGATTTTCGTTGTGAATTGGGAAAATATCTTTTTCGGGCGATGGTATTATTGACCGTGAAACCGATTCGTCATAATATCGCTCACTTCTGCTAATCTGCCTTTGCATTCATTGCACTGGGCGCTTCCGGAAGTCTGTTTCGAGAATTTTGAGCTTTGCGATAAATTTGGTGGAGGAATTACGCCGGCCGGCTGCAGCAATTGTTCCTCAGAGATACTTACACGTCGTATTATGAAGTGTTAAATAAGCTGTCATCGGCTAAAAGGTAAGTTCACAACTCTCATACGTGCTTATAATTAATTTCATCATATTTATTAATTTATACTTTGGGTACTAATTAGTTTATTTATAATTAAAGTGAATATCAGGGTTGATTGGAAATAAATGTGCGGTGTATTTGTCCTACGCACGATCGTAAGAATAAAACCATTGATGAAGGTTAAATACTATCACTGGTACGATACTGGGGCTCTGGGTACAAAAACACATAATTTAAAAAAAAAGAAATATACTGTCAGGATTATGAAAATAAATAAAATATAATTGCACATGCCGAGGTCCAAAAAATGCACCTCATTTTTTTACTTTACCTAAATAAAAATACGTTAACATGTAAGGGGGGAATCGACGCCATCTTTTATGTTAGTATGATATGACTGTATATGACAATTGTCGGAAGTGCCAACTGTAAAAAAATAATTAAGCCCCGGCCGTCGTCGAAGACGTAAAGGAGTAAAAACTCAAACCACAAATCCACCAGTGGCCTATATGTCCTTAGGTGAACCTGAGAACCTAGGAATTAGAGAATTAGGTGGGGTTAAACAATAACATATACAAGAAATAATTTTTTACAGTTGGCACTTCCGACAAATGTCATATCATACCAACATCGGCTGCGCTTGCTGTTTCATACATACCTTAATTTTGAATTTGTGGCCCAAATACCCATCCAAACCGAATGATATTTAACAAAAATTAAAGGTTTAGTAAATATCTAGTACGTATGAGAAGTATTTTATTTATATTTGTTTTAAATTATGTAGTATACACCATGAAAAAAAATATTTTTATGATTTTAGAGGCAACTTAGAAAATTATTTGCGAGTTTACTGTATTTAAAAAAAAATTGCTATAATAATAATAATAATGTTTTATTTCAGTAGAACAAAGCGGTGAGTGCAATACTCTGTCTGCCATTTAAAAAGAATACATTTTAAGAATAGAAAATTACACATTGTAGAAATATAATATAAAAACATAAATAAAAATTAAATTAAATTAAAATAACATATTTAACAGTTATGTAAATATGATTACTTGTATACAAATATAAAACAAAACATTTAAAATTAAATTATGTACGGCAATTTTTTGTTCCAACGTAAATTAGTCGTTTAGTCCACCATGATGGTTATTTTAATATTTTATTTTTATTTTCATGTTTTATTATATTTTCAAAGGAGACGGGGTAAAACTTTTTTTTAATCACCGTTAGCCCCCAAATAATTGTTAAAGGTGCCTCTAAAATCGCGAAAAATCAATTCCTTTAATGGCCTTTATTTCATAATTTAAAACATAAATAAATAAAATACTTCTCATCAGTACTAGATATTTACCAAACCTTTAATTTTAAAAAATAATTCAGTTTGGATGGGTATTTTGACCTCAAATACAAAATTAAGTTTTGTATGAAACAGCCCGCGCAGCCGTTCCCCTTAAATATGGCGTCAATTCCCCTTACATATTTTGATTTACGTAAAGTAAAAAATGAAGTGCTTTCTTTTGGACCTCCGCATGTGCAATTATTTATTTATTTATTTTTATGAACGTGACAGTATATATTTTTTTATTATGTGTTTTTCTACCGAGTCTCAGTTTCGTATCGTTTATAAGTCCATTTGGTATTTTGTAGATTCATAGTAATTATTATTCGGTACTTGGTAATAATCTGATTACAAATAAGTAGTCAAATAATATTAAATTAAATATATTAAAAACGCTGCGAAGACAGTATCAGTTTAAAAAACAAAGTGAATACTGCACAAGAGTCCCAACTGTCTGGAGCCAGACTGGCATCCCCAATTAGGGTATGTTCTGAGGCTGAAGGGGGTGGGAAGGGACAGTTGGAAAGTAGTTCATGGCTATTCAGTTCTGGCCATTAACACAGTTAAAGCCTTTTCAAGCGTGGCGGTACCTAATCAAAAGATATTCCTATGTTGGTATTACCAGCCAGGCCCGCCTGTAGTCCTGCTTGTCGTGGCGGACCTGGGGGTCAAGTCTCTATCTTTTGCATTAGTTAACGCGAGTAAAACAACCCGTTTTGACAGTTTACTCAGTTACTCCGTATCGCGTTAATCAGTTAAGTTTGTATTTACGTTAAGAGACAAATCCGTAACGCAAACGCAAGAGACAACGCTGAGACAGAATGCGTTATTGATGAACAATTTAACATGCGTTAGCTAACGCAAAAGATACAGACTTGGCCCTCTAGGCACTTGTACATTAGTTTCCACATGCCGCATCGGCTTCTATTTTTATATAACCTCAAAGGACTAACACAACAATTGGGCAACTTAGGTATACGAGGTAGAAGTGAGTCGTTCGCGACGGAGTCGGCCCAGTGTTCCGGATCTCCATACGGATTGAAAGAGCCGGCTCGCGACGAACGATCTTCACGGCTCACGGCTCTTCGCGGATCTTTGCGAGACCCGGTTCGATCTCAAATACAGTACATTATTATACGTCGTAACATAGGGATTGATAATTCTAACGCTTCAGTCGTGGCGTCAGCGCTCCCGTCACATTATTTTGTTAATTCTAAAAAGAACAAGGTTGAGCTATTAACAATAACGTGAATTATTAATAGTGTTACGTTAGTCGTTTATTTTGAGGAAATCAATCTAATCTAAAAAATCGATGAAAAATTCTCTTGGTATTGAGTACTTAATTGCGTATAATAATGTTCCTCGTTTGTTGAAGTATAAAGCCGGGCCACTTTATTTTCAAAACATTTCACTAAAACAATATGTAGTGTATTTTATGAATACGAAGCACCAATTTGATTGTGTAATAAATAACAAAATTAATAAAAAAAACTTTTTTAGAAATTATTTTAAAAACAAAACATCGGAAAATTTGGATGATGATAACAAAATGTCAGTAATACGTATTAATTACAAATGTATCCTGGGCACAAATTGACAAAAGCACCCTAATTCTTGCGCCCTCGAGGTGATTTAGAGATATAGAAGTTATCTTATCATCATTATAGTTATAAGAGACGGACATACAATGATCACCGTACTAATGTAACAGTTACACACCTGTTACACAGCGCCCTTGAGGTGATTTTTCACAAAAACGGCGCTATACAAATCATCTAACTATTATTATTATTATTACCTAACAGGAGAGATACAAAGGATTTATAGATTTTCCAATGATATTGGGATTCCCTTTTGTATGACTAAAATACATTAAGACTTTAGGTGTCGTTACATGACACCTATTTTCATCCAGATTGCCCGTGATTTGTCTTTTTCTATGGAAAATTCCATACAAAATTTCATAGAAAAAGACAATTCACGTCCAATCTGTATGAAAATAGGTATCGTCTAATTACTGCTTTAGGGGGGCCGAGGGAGCGAGGGAGAGGACACGTCCGGGGGGACGCGAACCGTCGCTCAATTGAGCCGGGTCACCGAGCCGGTACATTACAGAGAGCTGATTTAGTGATTCGGCTCACTAAACCGAGCCGCTTCGCCCACTACTAGGTTATACTAATGGGTATATCATTGTAGAGTCTCGGAAGTTCTGCACTTATAAGCTCTAACGTCATAAAACTTCAATTCTCGCGTTCTGACATTTGGCGTGTCTATGGATATTCTTCCACCTGTAGTGATACAGTTTGGCAATGTAATTTCCCCACATATTTTGGCCGCAAAGATACAAGCAAAAAGAGATTTTTTGTTGTTGTAATGCGGATTACAAATTTTTGGTTACGTTTATTTACAAAAACATAACGACAAATTATTAAACATACTTTTCTCCACTTTAAAAATCATATTCGTGTTTTAAATATTTTGTAAATCATACAATGGAACGGTCAGAAAAAAGTAATATTTCAGATTGGATTTTGATAAATTGTAAGCCTATGTAAATTTATAAAATGTTTAATAAATATTTTTCTATTTAAAAACATTATGTTTATTGTATTGTATTGCGTAATAATACTATCATTATTTTGAATGAACAAATAATAACTCTCCGACGTCCCTCTCCCCGTTAAGCTATCTACTTTCAATTTGTAACATTCTTTCGTTGCTAAATTTGTCAGAAAATATAATAAAATGAATTTATAATCGTGGTATACAGGAAACAGCTCAAAAGTACTTTTTTAACATGCAATCAAATATTACTTTTTGATAAGTACATCCGTATTTTAAAAAACAATATATTTTTAAATGAATTATGTAAACTTTTTATTATATCAAAGCATGATGGATATGAATTAAGAAAGACCTGTTTTAGGTGGAATATTTTGTTGTCAAGTAATTTTAACCATAATTTTTTCCCTAATTTCTCACGCTAACAAATTCCCGATATTTTATGACGGGAATGGGAGACTTTATAACCGACATAATTAAATACGTGTGTGGTGCGTTTTGCAACTTGAAATGCTGGGGAATACCTGATTTTACAAATAGCGTTTTCCCTCTGCCACCGGTTAGCGCCCGGTGACATTGGGAATGATCCCTCGCGACGGGGAAATTTAGTTTTGGGGATCGATGAAATATTGAAACGGCTGTGTTTTCATATAATACAGGGTAAATACATGTGTGATTATTGAAACAAGTCGTAATAATTATGTTCAACTTCTCATTACTCATACTGCATGCAGACAAAGATCGCATACTTTTCTTAGTCCCTTCATATACAATAATTCTAAACACCCTGTACAAGAAATTTATTCAATACCTGATTAAAAAAAATACATTTTAATGAGTGATCTTTCGGCAGCTAAAAGTATGATGCATGTCATCGCGTAGATTTGATTTAGTCTATTTATAAATTGATTCAAAATGATTTATTCCTACGCTGTTTAAATTTTATGTGTTTTTTTTTGTATTGGACTGTAATGAGTATGTTTAATTTTATAATTTTAATTTTACTATATAAATTAATCTTCTTTTTTTTTGAGTACAGGTCTCTAAACAACTTTTTTTGTTTTCTATATAAAGTGTACTGCACATATGTTATAATGTTAAGAAAATAGATTATTTTATATGTATACTCCTATATAGAAATGGTCAACACGGCCCAAGCTAACGTAGCAAGTGGGAAACAATAAAAATGTAAAATAAAAATTTATTATACGTTAATTTTTAACAGATTTTTAACCCTTTAGGTGCCACCGAACGATATATACATTATTGTACTTGAGTGCCACATATAGCTCGCGCCATAAAATTCGTCACGCGTTACCCATTGTTCTAAAATTACGTCACATTATTGAAAACATGTCTCTAAAAAAAAGTAATCAAAATAAAAAATATTTATATTCATGGATTATCGACACTTCTCCAGCATTTTAAAAAATACATGTGGCACCTAAAGGGTTAAGAAAAAAAGGGAAAAAAATGAGTCGGAATAAAAAATAATCTCCATTTTATTCCATATTAATTACCGATCTTCCATGGCTATATTTCATTATCTCATGAGTCATGAATTGGTTCGTCATTCGAATCATTCTCTGCCCTCTGCCGGGAGTGGTATGTCTAAGCCTCTGCCATTTTGATTCTTCCCGTGCGCCGGTTCGTTCGTACTTGCGGTTTACACGCACGTTCATTATTACAGACTAATTGGCATTGTTTTCATTCAATTATGTGTCGCAAACGTTTGAGTATTGATAGAAAATGACAATTTGAAATCAAAAGTATTTAGCCGCCGGCAGACAAGTTTCCCGGTTTCTGGATATACTTGTGAGTCATCCTTATCGTTATTCATTCTTTACTTTTGTCCTGGACATAAAGCGCCCCGAGACGAATTAATTGTATCATCAACACATCGCCCAAACAACGCGCAGCCCGCATTCCCAACTAGCAAATTAAGCTGTCAAAAGGACAAAATAAAATATTAAATAATTTGCGACATTTTCCTTAGTGCGCAACTATTGCTAAATACTACTTATCTAGCTCATTTGTCGCGCACGCCTGGGCGAAGTATTGACGATTCTCTTTCATCAACTTCGGGACACGACGTCTGGGTGGCCATTTTGTTACAAACAGAATTGGAGATTTGTTCGTTCGCACATCAGTATTCTCGGCGATAGATTCCACAATGAGGGAACCCACTTTCCCGTGTCGGTTTTATGTGCAAGGCCAGAGTCAATAGATCATTTATAATTGAGTACGACTCGGGATAATATCCATGCACTGGCAGCCAGCCCGTGTGTCCAAATTTGGCTAAAATCCAACAATTCTGCTTAATTTTTTTTTTCTTTAAACCCAAACTAAGAAAACCTAATAATCTATTTTAAGGGTCCAGTATAAGACCGCGTATTCACTTTGGGCCTCGAACTCAAAACCACGGACCACCGCGAGCCGGCAGCAGGATTGGAGAAATGTGGATAATGCAGACCACGCCCGGATTGAACAAAAATGTTCGTCGTATTGATGCAATACGGAACAAAAAACATTAGCTCTATATTTTTTTCGTTTATTCGCTGTATAACAATAAATGAATAGAAGCTTGACAGACTTAACTTGCAGTCGGAAAAGGGAGGATTTATTTGCCGCTTACTGCAAAGTAAAGCAAGTCGATCTGTCGGCATAGGATAGGGTAAATGATGAGAATATATATTTTTTTAATTTGTATATATTATATCAATAATTGACAGTACTTATACAAAGTGCCTCCCTTTTACAAAAGGTTTTTTTTTTTTTTACTATTTACGTACTTATTTCTTCACAGCACAATCTTTTATTTTTGCTTCGGAAATATTATAGAAATGGGTAACGTGGACCAACTGTTCAGAAATACTTATAAGCACGGTTCTTTGACATGGGTAATTATTTTCATGGTTTTTGAATCAAGGAATCCGGTTTTCGATTGTCCACTTGTGGATTCAAGATGGTTGAAATGAATTAGATGCTTTTTTATATGGCTGTTCTTTCAATGTCTTTGGTTTTTATTAATGGTTAAGGAATCCGACTATTACATTTGACTTAGGAACCACGATGGCGGATGTGAATTAGATCCCGTTAATTAAACGGGAATAAGAATTATTTGTCTTTCGATAACTTTTGGGATTTAGGAACGCCCTTCACTATTGTATACTAAACAGCAGTATAAATAAAACATAGGTAGATAACAATGATTTACAACCCACTCCAGACGCAGACGATAAGCTTGAATATAATTCACCAGTTCAGTCAATGAGGGCAATAAGAAAAACTGAAATATTTCAGGTGAATAATACCTATAACTGGGAGTATTTTCACAAAAGTCCCCTATCTTCCCCTTACCCCTCCCCACAAATAAAGAAAACTAAATATGCTGTAATTTGAAATCAAATACGTTTCTAAGGACTTAATAGTGTCCGATATACAGCGGTTCTAAATTATGCAAATTTTTCGTCATTTATCATTCTTCGCTATTTTTTTAGTGTTTTGTTGACAGCGAAGGAGTAATTTTTAAAACAAACTCACCATTATTGGCCGCCATTTTAGCCGCCTCGTTACGCTTTGAGCGATGATGGACACCGCGCCGATTAACTATTGCAGCCAGCACTCAACACATTTATACTTCGTCACTTTTTAAATAAACAACATCATATCACATCACATTTCACCAACAAAATATTCATATTTTTTTATGAATATGATATTCTCGATCCTATTCTGTTATATATTATTGTTATGATATGATTCTATTGTTATTGTTTAGGCTTGTTCAAATAATTATGTTTGGATAGGCAGACATTCGACTTATAAAGATTCTGTGCGGATTTGAGCTCGTGGAGGTTGTGAGACATGGTGATTGAAAAGTTTTAAATTTTTTGTCGTATTTTTCTATGAACTGTTTTATAACATTTAGCTGGAAATCAGCTAATGGTATTTTTACTCCAGTGACTGATTTATAAATGGCGAAAGCATTTAACAAATATAAATCTATTATATGAAAGGCCACTTGTACGGGACAGGTTCTGTAAATACCTGCAGCACGTTTCGAAGATGTTGCGGGGCTGTTTACTTCACGCCTCGGAGAAAGGGGAGGGATAGGAGAGGGGGAGGGCGCCTTGAGAAAGGCACCCTCGATTCTGCATTAAAGTAGGAGAGGGCCAGGGGGTGAAGAGAAAAAGTCCAAGTCGTTCAGAAGGGTCCAATGGAGAGGCAGGCGAAGGCGGAAGGGTCGGTTCAGCGGTGAGCTCTGATTCTTGAACTTTGAACTTTGAATTTATTTGTTCACAGAGATCCTAAACAATGAGTTTACTGGCTCTAACATAATTATATAAGATTATCTATTGATACTTTACGGTGATTTTAATGAATTTGGGTTTGTTGAATGAGAACTAAAAACTATACTGCGGCTGTATGCAGGTTTTAAAATTATTCCTTACGTAGGACATTCTTCGGTTTCATATATTTGAATTTATCGTTTTCGCTGTAATTTGCGAGCGTATTTATTGTTGGATTAGAGTGGCCTTTTAGGCCGCCGTAAAATTTAGAAGCCTGAGTGACAATGAAATCGTTTATCAACGGAATGTTGGAATCGTTGTGGAGAGTAGAGATTCTACTCCACTTGGGTGCGTTTAGCGCGAGTCTAATGGCTTTGTTTTGGAATATTTGAATTTTTTTAATATGATTTGCAGTGGCATGCCCCCAAATAGGACATGCATACGTGAAACACGGCCTTATGGTAGTTTTGTAAAGTAGTAGTTTGTTATCCGTTGATAGACGACTTTTCTTGCCCATCATCGGGTAGAGTGCGGAAAGGTATTTATTTGCCGTTTTGACTTTTTAGGTGATATGTTTCATCCAGGTGAGCTTTGAGTCAAGCGTGACACCTAGGTACTTAATTGACTTTTCCCAAGGTACCTTTTCCCCAAACAGTCTAATGAATGGGGGCCGTTTCGGCCGTGTCTTTGAGAAAACGGTCGCGGCGCTTTTAGTTGGATTAATTGATATACGCCACTTTTTACACCATTCTTCGGTGAGAGCGGCTTGCTGCTGAACACGCTTTGAGGCGGTGAGTTCGGCAGTTGAACTAGACATGATGTTAGTGTCATCCGCAACCTGGGTGATTTTAATATTGTGATTTATAGGTTTTGGGATATCGCTTGAGTAGATATTGTACAAGGATGGAGAAAGTTGACTGCCTTGAGGAACCCCGGCTGAGAGGGGGCGTAATGTCGAGTAAATATTTTCTATTCTGACTTTGAAGGATCGATCTCTTAGGTAGCTAGCTATCAATTGCGTAAGTCTTAAAGGGTAACCTAGAGCGTTCATTTTGTATAATAGGCCGTAATGCCAGACTTTGTCGAAAGCTTTACTTACGTCGAGTGAAAGAATGACTGTTTTTTTATTAGTATTAAATCCCTCCGTGATGTATTCAACAACACGCAGGAGTTGATGAGAGGTTGAATGACCTGCTCGAAAACCATGTTGAAAGTCTGGCAGGAATTTACTGTCCTGAGTTTAGTCTTGTTAGAATCACTTTTTCCAGGATTTTACCTAGGCATGGAAGGAGGCTAATAGGCCTATGATTCTCCGTTAATAGTGGGTCCTTGCCTGGTTTTGAGATTAAAATTACGTCAGCTATTTTAAAATCCTTTGGAAAACAACGCAGTCGGAGTGATGCATTGCATATGGCTGTCAAGGCGCAGATGCCTTTTTTTGGAAGGTATTTTAAGATTTTGTTTGAGATGCCGTCAGGACCGGCTGCTTTTTTTTTCTTTAATTTTTTAATAATGTTAATTATTTCTTTAGGAGTTGTGCACCTGATTGGGGGGTCTTCAGGATCTAGATTTAAAATAGATTTTACTTTTGAATCCACTTTTGCGACGAAAGCTGGGTTATCGTGTTCCGTGTTGGGACTGAATTGATTTTCAAGGCTATCTGCGAAGGCTTCAGCCTTATCCGCAGCGGAGTATACTAGTCCGTTTAGTCCTTGAATTGGAGAGATTTTTGTTGTCGGGCGTCGGAGCGATTTGGAGAGCTTCCAGTAAGCTGCTTTGTCGTCTTCTAGTGATGTGATAAACTCGTGCCAACGTTCGTTGCGAAATTCACTGAGGGCATTCCGTACCTCTCTGTTTAAACGATTAAGATGTTGTTTAACTATCGGATTGCAAGATCTCTGCCATTCCTTTCTCACAAGATTTTTTTCCCTAATAAGATCTTTGATCTCTTCGGGTATTCCGTGACGTGTTGTGTCGTTGGGAATCTCTGCTCTCTGATTCTTGAACTTAGCGATTTTCTTTCGTACTCGGTTGCGGTACCGTGTAACCGACCAACCAGATCGGCATACTTATATATGCAGTCGGGGGCGTCAAGATTGTAAATTATATGGGCACAAAAAATTTAAGATTTAAAAAAATAATTCGTTCTTTCCTTAGTTTCGCTTTTGACCGTCTGCACAGATATAACCTTGTAGATCTGTACCACGTCCGTCTGTATTGTGCCGTATAATAAATTAATCACTTTTTGGACAATCTTAAAGAACGTTGCAAAGAAATGTGATTACAAAAAAAAATCGAAAATTCGTAATTCCTACCAACCCATCTCTTTTCCTGAGGGGGAAGGTGCTGGGGAAGAGGAAGGTGAGATTTCCGGTAGCAGTTTAACACCTCTCTTCCCAGCTATTAGTCATAATATTTTGGCGCTCTCGCAGCAGCCGGCAGCTTTTTATAAGCGCTCCAGTTTATCTGGGAAATATTGCTTAGTTCTTAATTTTTCCGGTGTTAAAATAGCGTAAAATAACCGTAATAATTTATAGGTTACATTTATAAAAATCATATAATTTTAGTGTGGCCGTTTCGGGCTTAAATCAAGTTTATAATAAAAAATCAAATAAAAACCCAAACATTTTAAGTTCAAATCTGTCATTTTGTTCTAAATTAACCCAAAAGCATCGGTCATCGGTCGCCACATGTGCTTGTTTAAAGACCTTTGCCTGTTAAAAGCCTAGGGAAGTGTCCAAAGTGAATGGTTGATTTACAATGTTATTCTTTGAACTATGGTGATTGTAAACAATATCGTTTACGACCGGGCTGCAAACTTAATAGTGAATGTGTTATTTTGGACCATTAAATAGCTGCAAAAAGATATCGTTGTATAACCTTGAACGTTGTACCAAAACCGCTACCCGTAAAATTAGATTTCGTGGCTGCCGAGAAAGGCGCAATAGGAAAAGATATTTGACGAGAAGATCTTCTGCTGTCACGGCGACCTGAGTTCTGACCTCCAGTCTACAGAGCAGATCCGGTGCATCATGCGGCCCACGGACGTGCCCGACCAGTCTGCTCTGCGACCTGCTGTGGTCCGACCCCGACAAGGACACCACCGGCTGGGGCGAGAAATGGACGACACGCTGGTGTGCTCTTTCCAGATCCTGAAGCCAGCCGACAAGCGCTACCTGGCGTACGGGCAGTCCCGTCAGGCCGCCCAGGGGCGTCACCAACAAAGACAAAGAAGATATGGATATGGATCAGTTCCCCCGGCCCCCGTCCTCACCGCCGCCCAACTTCACATAACTCCTATCATTTTTATTAGCGTTTTGCAATATATCGTAAGGAATAAATACAGTTAGCATTTTTTTTCTCTCAATTTAACATGTATGAAAACTTAGATCAAGCCGTATTTAGTTTTGATAATTTAACTGCATCTCTTTATATGGTCTATAAATAATGTGTAATGATTGCCTGTACAAAAAAAAAAAAAATGTAATAGATGTAATATAGAAATAATGTAAGAATAGGAAGTAAGATTTGTACAGCGCCCTTGAGGTGATTTTTCACAAAAACGGCGCTATAAAAATCATCCGATTATTATTATTATTATTATTATAAAATAGACAAAAATATCGAATTTAAAAAGGACATCCTCTCAGTCAATTTAAAAATTCCTGAACTTTGAGGGAATTACAGAGAAAATCTAGATTTACTGAATTATTTTTAATAAACGCTCTTGGTTCTTGATCTTATTTACTCTGAGATTGTGGAAGGATTTTAATTAAATATGTTTGTAATGGGTGCAGTTAACATAGCGGCGAAGGCACTGTCGAGCGTTTTACTCAAAATTACAGTAGGTATTTCATTCTCGTATATAAACTAAAAGATTACAGTTTAAGAATTTACGCCATTGAAAATCTTGGACACTTTCGTAACTTTCCGTTAATAATTTGGCAGATAAATTATGTGTTGTATTGCTTATAGGTATTTTATTGTTTTCTTGGACTGAGGCGGTAATTGTACAGTATGGGGAAGCATCACAACTAGCAAATACATCATTTTGGGATCAAAAGGCCAAATAAAGTGTATGAAATCAATTGTGACTATTTAAAAAAAAGTTATTTGTAAAATACATGATATTTAATGTAGACATTTACATGGAGTAGATACATTAGATCACCATACTAGGCGGCTGCCTGTTTCATGGTGACCAATGGAGTATAGTTACTTTGTATGAAGTCTAGTGTAAACATATGGATTTATTATATTAACGGGGAGAGGGACGTCCGAGAGTTATTATTTATTATTTCAAAATAATGATAAAATTATTATGTTTTTAAAGAGAAAAATATTTAATACGTTTTATTTTTAAATTTGCATCAAAATATAATCAGAAATATTACACATTTCTAACCGTTCTACGCATGTTTTACAAAAACATTTAAAAAGTTGAATATCATTAAAAAATGCTGTGAAGGTTTCTCTGTAACTTGTCAATAAGATAAATTAAAAAAAGAACAGTGTGTAGTTTAATTTTTTCATGAACATTTCGTAATAGTGGTGGGCGAAGCGGTTCGGTTTAGTGATCCGGATCTAAATCAGCTCTTTGTAGTGTACCGATTCGGTGATCCGTCTCGATTGAACGACGGTTCGCGTCTCCCCGCACCATGCCATCTCCCTCGTTCCCTTGGACCTCTTAAAGACGTCCTTAAGACGCTCTTACACGATACTTTTTTCGTCCAGTTTTGTCTATTGTCTATTATTATGTGTATTGTCTTTACAGAGAGCTGATTTAGTGATTCGGCTCACTAAACCGAGCCGCTTCGCCCACCACTATTACGTAACTTTTTTTTTTTTTTTGTAATGCGGATTACAAATCTTTGGTTGTGTTTATTTACAAAAACGCAATGATAAAGGATTAAAAATACTTTTCTCAACTTTACAAATCATATTCGTATTTTAAATATTTTGTAAACTACAATGGAACGGTCAGAAAACGTAATATTTCTGGTTATATTTTGATAAATGCTAAGCCTACGTTATTTTGAATGAATAAATAATAAATTTCCGACGTCCCTCGCCCTTAACATGCTGACAAATGGAAACATTATAAAATAAAGTAGAAGATAGATAGGACAAAAATACATGCGAAGGATTATTAGATCATAAAAATACCCACAACTTTTTTTTTATTCATGTGCATACATGCACATAGGTGCATACATACGAGTATATACTCACGTAAACTCATACGCATATATATATATACATATACGTACGCATATATACATATATGTACGCTTATATACATGTATGTATTATACATATATCCCTACACACCTAAACAATATATACACCTCTATCTATAAAGATCACGAGAAATAGGCTACTAACTCTCACAATCACTCATCAAAAAGTCACCAAACGCCTTCCCGAAATTGTGGCATTTGGCTATTGACTTTATTTCAATTGTTCAATTATTGAAGATTTTAGGAGCAAGGAAATTAAACTGTGACTGTGCCTGTATCAGACGCGTATTCATTCCAAATTTAAAGTTGATAATAAGATGAGATGAGACGATTACCCGGCCGTGATAAGAAGTCTTATCACTGTGCACATGTGGATTCGCATTGGTTTAATCAATTCATTTGCTTTATGGTTTTGTTTTCATATTTTTATAGGTCTCTGTGCATTCCTAAAATAATATCACTGTTCACATTAGAGGTTCGCATTAATTTAATCGAATCATTTATTTTCCATTTTTTTACGAGTTTCTTAATATTCGTAAGATGATGTATCCTTGATAAAGGATTTTATTACTGTTCAAATGCGAGATTTACAATTTGTTTTAATGGATTCATCTGTGTTATAGTTTTGTTGATCATATTTGCGGGCATTTCTTTCCTGAAAATAATTGCCCCCATTAATAATAATTACCCCTAAACGTTGAACAGATGTTGAATATTTTTTAAATAAATAGAGATACAACGAGTACGGAGACTCAGGTGTCATTCAAGAGCCGAACAAGTCTTTTATTTATCTTGCCTTCGCCTTACCTGAAACCTTCCACATCTGCTGCCTCCCCAAGCCTCTGAACTCTGCCTGAGGGATCCTGGGACCTACCTAGTCAGGAGTAGCCGGCCCTGCTCGGGCTCGCCAGGACCAGGATCAGGCAGAGAACAACCTCATACAGTGCTCTCACTTTAGCACTGGGTGCGAGAGACCAGAAGAATGGCACTACTATAAGGCATCCTCAGAAGATATTGAGCGTATTTGGAACCAGCGCCTTATATTTACAGTTTTTGTGCGCGCAGGTGTCCAGAACCACATCTGTCCAGTACAGTGCCATTCATGTTTTTGTTGCTGAACTAATATAATTGAATTCGCTGGAATATCTAGTATTATAGTTTGGTTCAAAAATATATTTTTTTATGAGTATATATTTGAATTTAAAATAGGAGGATATATGTTTGACATAAGGATTTTATATTTCGTACTTTGAAGTCCTTGAAAAAGTACTTTGTAAATAGTCCATTTTTAGCATATCGTTTTAAAACATCCTCCCCAGACTATTATACCATAAGATATAATAATGTAATCGCGCTTTGTTCGCATTTGTCTAGCTGCATTGCATTCTACTCACGCCTCGTGCCGTCTGGACAAAGTTATTGCTAATATTCCAACTTCCCCACCCTATCGCTCCATTTTGTTCGATGTGACTGTTGAATTGATTTCACCTTAGTCATCGAGATATTTCAAATCCGCTGCACCATTTTCATCCCGAATACGTCCAGTGTTTTATCAGAAAACGATAAACACAAAACAATACAAACCTCAAGTCCGGGAAGCGTATTTTCGTTTGCGTCTTCAATAAACGCATACGAGTATACCGTCCCGAAGAATGCGCAAATGGAAATACGCGTCCAGGACAATATTAAAAATTAAAACAGCCAGAGAAACGTAAAAAATTAACTCGGATTATTTTACAAGCGATTGTATTCCGAGAACGGAACCGACATAATGATATACCTCTCTATCTAAAATGATTACGCAGACATTTGGCAAGTTAATATAATGTAAGTACCTATCCACGAGAAACATTAATATTTTCAACATCTGGAATGATTATTCACAGAAACAGATGATTTTGTAAATACAAAAAATACATAAATCTTTTTTTCCCCCCAACAGATAATCAATTCGTCACACGTGTGTTCATATTGTTAACAACATATTATATTCGCAACATTGTCTTTTTATATACCTACCAGCCCCCTAGCACAGAACATCGATAAAGGATTTATCGATAATGTCGGTAACTTGTCATCGTTCCCGAGCACGACCACAGATCGCTAATAAACAAAAAAGCAGTTCACATCGAATAAATATGCCTATTTTTGTTGACGTGAACTGTTGGGTCGTTGGCGGTCTGCAGTCTTGCTCGGGAACAATGACAAGTTTCCAGCACCATCGATAAATCCTTTATCGGTGTTCTCCGGAGTCACTTTTGAATGACTTTTTTTTTTGAATTTGAGCTATCGTTTAAATCAGATCCAAAGATTTTTTTTTTAAACTTTGTTTTTTTGTCAAATTAAAAATATTCGGTCGCTACGGGGTTACTATCAGCTGTTTATACCCGGCTCCAATAGTTTCTTGAGTCTAAAGTTGCCAAACAAATGCTCAAGTCTCATTTCACACTTTTCTGTTATCCCGGGTTTAATTGGTGGTTTTTCATCAGGATAATACTGAGTAAATACCAACATTATTCAAAATTTTCTTCTGAACTCTCTACATCATGAGGGAATACTTCACCCGACATGGGCTCCAAACCACCGACCCACTCTCCAACATGAGGGAATACTTGACCCGATGTGGGCTCCAAACCACCGACCCACTCTCCAACATAGTTATATAATATTATGAGAACCCGAGTGTCTTTAAAATTCCTTGCAGTACGTAGGACGAAACCCAGCATTTTTAATAAAGTACCACAGGTGACTTCAATATGAGTATGAAATGTCAGCCTACTATCAAACACGATGCCAATATCTTTCATAGTGGAGACACGTTTTAAACTTCGGGCGTTCATATTATACCGGTAAAATCAAGTATGACACGCTCTTGTGAAAGAAAGAATGAAACATTTAGAAACATTGAAGTCAACCTGATTCCTCTTACTCCAATCAATAATTCTATCAATATCCGATTGCAGTCTGTTAATATTTCTAAGAACAGTTTTAGGTCATCAGCTAAAAGAAGAAACCTGGAATGCAGAATACTCTCTGCGATATCGTTAATAAAAATAGAAAAGTGGAGGGGGCCTAAATTAGAGCCCCGGGGAACTCCAGAGAGCATAAGAAATAATTTAGAAAAAAATATTCCATGCGATACAAATTGTTTTCTTTTAGTAAAATAGCTGGCAAAGAATATTAGAAAGTGTAAAGAAAAACCTATCTTTGACAGTTTATTTAATAAGATGTCATGGTTTACAGTATCAAAGGCCTTTGAAAAATCATTGTATGAGCAAACAACTTGGTAGTCTTTATCTAAAGATTTTGGTACATAATCTGTGAGTACCAATGGGTTCGTGTCTGTTGATCGGCCCTTTCTAAACCCATGCTGTTCCGATATCATAAACGGCCCTACTTGAGACAGCATGTGTTTATGGAGTATTGATCACATTATGCTCAAATCAAAAGTGGATCCTCGGAGTGCTGTCTTCAGGACCAGCGTTACAAATCATTTTACTACAATATTGAAATATCCTTAGTAATAAAATCACAAAAATCTGATGTAAAGCTAAAAGTAATTGTAGATAATGACCTGCTAAATTCAAAACTGAAAGAGGAAACCTGGAATACAGTTTTATCTACAAGCGATGTTAATACAGCAACTGATAATTTCATAACATGTTTAAAAATGCGTATTGAGAATTGCTCATCTCCAAAGAAAATACTTTGTAATAAAAAGTGTTTAAAACCATAGAAAACTTCTGGAATTGTTAACTGCCTCATAAAACGTGACTAAATACACAAGAATTGTCATTAAGAACCGAACAACATTGAACAATTAGCGTATTACAGAAGATAATATAGAATTTTTGTACTAAAATTATAAGGACGACTAAACAGTCATATTATAAGGAGAAGCTTGATGAGGTTATATACAACACAAAGCAGCAATGAAGAATAATAAAAGAAGCATTGGATATGCAAAAAGAACCAGTTTCCATAAATAGACTAAATGTTAAAAATAAGATTGTATCTGTAAATGATAATCCCACTCTCATTACTAACCATGTCAATGATTTTTTAGTGATAAAATATTGCTAATCTTTTGTGCAGTTCAAATAATACCAGTGAATAATGTTTAACATAAAATTATAATCCGAGACGTTCTTTACAAAACAAGCATTTTGAATTTAATCCAATGAATTGTAATGAAGTTCTAAAGGTGATAGATGAACTTAAATCAGGGTTTTCAAGCGGAAATGACAGTATAAGTGCAATGGTATAAAAACAAAATTGTTCTAAATTAGTCATACCTATTACACACATTGCAAATGTTAGCTTTGAGAAAGGCTTGTTTCCCAATCACTGCAAAAATGCCAAAGTTGTACCTGCATTTAAAGGAGGGGATAACCCAAATGTTAATAACTATCGACCTATTTCCCTACTTAACACTTTATCAAAAATAAAAGAGAAATTAGTTAAAATTAGATTGATGACTTACCTAAAAAACATGAAATTCTCTCAATTAATTTAATTTAATTTATTATTATTTCATTTCAGTTTAAAAATGACAGACGACGAGGAAGACTGAATGAAACAGGTATGTGGTTTGTATTTAGAACAAGTATAATATGAATGTACACACTTATTCAAACTGAGTTTATCTGTTTAAATTATCACGATAATAAGCCAATAAAAACTTATGGCCGGCATTTCAATTGCTTTTTAAGCTCTGCTTAAGAATTACGTCCCAAACCTCCCCGATAGCAACTTGACGAATGCAAGGAACTTTCAAGTGGAGCTTAAAAAGCAACTGAAATTCTGCCTCTTAGTTGCGAGGAATAATCAAAAAGTATTTTTTTAAATCTAAACATTAATCATTTTCAGATGAGAAAACGTCACATGTAGCAGAAATGTCAAAAGTCAAGTTGTTGGATGATGAAATGGAAAAAGCTGAGGTGACGCCGGATGCTGCATTTAGTGCAAATGAAGATTTGATAGCAACAGTAGAGAATAATCCGACGGATCAGCTGATCACTGATGATGAAAAGAAACCAAAAATGGAATTAATGTTAGATGCAGTGAAGAATGCAGAAGTTGCACTGGCAATAGCTGGAGGGAAAACATCAGATAATATATTGAAGAAACATAAGTATGATGGAAATAAAATACTTGACTTACACAACAGTCCTTACACTGGACGTCCTACCTTGATGTCTCAATCAAAGAATCCTTACACTTGGCGTTCCACTGTCACGTCTCAACTGAACAATCCTTACACTGCACGTTCTATCGTGACGTCTCAATCAAACAATCCTTACACTTTACGTTCCACTGTGATGTCTCAATCAAACAATCCTTACACTCGGAATTCCACAGTCACATATCAACCAAACAATCCTTACACTTTACGTTCCACCGTGACGTCTCGATCAAACAATCCTTTGACGTCTCAATCAAACAATCCTTCCACTCGGCATTCCCCAGTCACATATCAGCCAAACGATCCTTACAAATACAAAAGGAAGGATGCTCCTTACCATCACAAGGAAATGCAGCACGGTCATTACAATGACAAGGAGCGATATGAGAAGCTGGGCTTTGTCTCCCGTAATCAATTTGGGCGTGGAAGACAACCACAAGAGACCGGACTTGGTGTAAAAAAGTTACTGGAACTATCCACAATGTACCCAGAAGGAATTCTCACTGCTTTAAAATGTGATCCCAGTCAATTGAACCATTTCCTCGAAAACGACCCAAAGCCAGACCAGATAGTGCTATTCGTCAAGTGTTTAGCTGTCCTCAGTTCCGCACACTTCGACGCCGCTAAATCGAATGTTCTCGTTGTCGTTTGCCAGTCCAAGTTTATAGGAGTTCTCCAGAAGTACATCATGGGCCTACAGTATGCGGAACCGGACGACAAAGCCGGGAATAAGTTCTTCTGGGATAATTCTGAAGACTTTTACAAAAATATTTTGAAGTTTTCCGAGTCGGTTATTGTTTTTTCTCCGAGCACCGCAGTGAATACGTTTAGGATATTGTTTGACTCTATAAAACTATCTGTGGACGGTCTGAAGAATTATCACAAACTCTCATTTACTGAAGTATTTCTAAATGCCTTTAAACAAATCCAGACGAAATTGGTTCTCTGTGTTGAAGAGGAACGGATAAAAAGGGTAAAGGGAATACCGATTTTATTATCATACAAATTATTTCTTATTTTGATCATAATTTTTATACCTAGTTCATGACATATTCTCTTTTGCGGGTTTTTCTCTTATCACATTTATATTGATTTTTAGTCTCAATCCTTGAGAATGTCCAATGAGTTGAAGGAAGAACAACCTCCTAATGACTTCAGGGACATCTCCATCATGCCAACTAGAGAAGATCTATTCTCTCCAGCAGTCTTCCTGCGTCCCAACATAGTGGAAGGGACGTACAACAGTGTGGAGCATTACTTGGATGTGCAGTTCCGCCTTATGAGAGAAGACTTCATAGCTCCCCTGAGAGAATCCTTAAAGGAATATACTCATGCCAGCAATAAAAAGTCCTATTCCGGGGCAAGGTAAATTATGAAAGCTTTTTATTTTTTATTTTTTTATTGTGTTCAAATTTAATTTATAGAATTCCATTTTTATTTCAATTTAAAAAAAAAGTTATTAAAAACTGGTATTATTCATTTATTTTTTTTTTGATAGAAAGCAGTCACTTTGTGGTTAGACATATTTAATGAAAATAAAACAATAACTTTGTTTATAACCATGAGAATTTTATTTAATTTTATTACGACCGACCGGTTTCGCTTAACATAAGCATCTTCAGGGTACAAAAATTAAACTGAACTGAAGATGCTTATGTTAAGCGAAACCGGTCGGTCGTAATAAAATTAAATAAAATCCTCTTGGTTATAAACAAAGTTATGGTATTATTCAGTTTAAAAAACGGTTTATAAAAAAAAATTACCTAGCAGAACTTTTTTTTATTAATAAACCGTTTACCAACTAAACATTATTAACACACTTTGAGTGGGCGGCCGCTACACCGTCATAGGTTAGGTGTGTGCAGCGGTCGGAAAAACTTTTTCGCCAAAGAGCCAAATATGTACATTACAATGATTAAAAAATTTGAGAGCCAAATCTGTTTATTAATTTAGTAAACCTTTATTATAATTTTAGACCTACGGGTACACTGAATAAAACTTGATTTCGTACTTAATAATGATTTTATTTATTGATAAAAAATAGTATAAAAGTAAGGTATCCATAAATTTAAATCAAGACAATGACTGACAAACACTTAATGCGAACAATGTTCTTGCATCTCCTTGGAAAGTTTGAGTATGTCAGGTTTGTGCATCGTTGTTTTTAATTTTACGAACAATTCCAGGTTCTCATCAATAAGACGACTTCTCAGTTTACTCTTGATAAAATTCATTCTTGAAAAAGATTATTCACATGAATATGTAGAACCAAAAAGGAAAAGAAGAGCAAACAAGAGTTTTTTCAGCTGATCATAAGAGTCATACTATTCCAGGGGTTGAACATGAACAAGTCTTCCTTCTCCAGGTCTGTCAAAGCAGACCACTTGTGATGTGAACTAAGTTCACATTTGTTCCCTCTCCAGTATTTCCAAATCAACATAAAGACGTTCAAATTTAGAGCTCCATAATTCCTTGTTATATATTTTTTTTTAATCCAGCAATTGTATTTCAAAGTTACCAATGTCAATGCCAAAAGGAGAAAATTTCAAATCTGTTATTGTAGCATTAAGAGGGTTTTTGACACATGCTAAGGTCGCTCTACTGTTTTTAAATTCCTGAAACCTGATGAGAAATGCTTCCCTCATATTTAAAAAGGTTGTTTTGAAATAATGTTTGTCAATGGAGGAATTATTTTCTTGGTGATGCTTCAGCAGGCTCGGAAGTGAAACAAATTGATTACAAAAATACCTATTGGATGTGCAGCTGAATAGAGAATAAGACAACTTTATTCTTCAGGAAGGTACCTTTAAAAGGCGCCCGCGATTTACAGACACGATAAGCTCCGACCACTGTAGACAAGACTGTTGCGCCTGCTCGTGGATTTTTGTGCCAGAGCCGCACTTAAGGGGCCAAAGAGCCGCATGCGACTCCGGAGCCGCACTTTGCCGACCACTGTTCTAAACCATCGACTATTTTTTTTAATGAAATTTCGTATATGCACTTAGCATATATGAGTGCCAGGAATACATCCAATTGCTAAGGAATTTTTGTGTTATCTCTCATTAAGGAAATGATTATTGTAGTAACATTCTCAGTATTATCTCATAAGAGTAAAGGTCCAATGAATTTATAACACATCATAAAAATCATATAATAGGTACTCCTATTCCCAGTACCACGAACAAACAATCTATGAAATTTAACACTATAAAATTGACATTCTACTCACCCATCAAAGAATAATCAAATCTGGAAAGAAAGTGGATATGATTCACTGAATAATTGACTCTGCACAAATTAATTATCACGCGCAATCTCATTGATCTGCGCAAGAGTATGTGTGTACGTAAAAGAAACGACGGCTTGTCTTATTTTTTGTATATGTGTGTGTAGTCTGGAAAGTCTTCAAGCGTTTAGATTAAATAGTCGGGCGAAATAATCGAGTAATTTTACCTTTCTCGCCTTTAATGCGGAGCTGGCGTAAAGGGTAATTTTACCCGTCCCGCCGATAAGCACCAGTTGGCCGCGCGAGTAAAAATACCCTTCCCGCTCAAAGTGTGTTAATAATCAAATAGTTATATCTTAAATTTATTTTCACATTAATAAATGCATTTATTGTATTATTAATATAAATTTTAATAATGATAACTGTTTCTATTTAATTTTTTTTGCCTTTCTATTTTATTTATATTAATAATAATGGTAATTTCTAATACAAATTTTTTATCTAATGTTTGATAATAATTTTATTATTTTTACATTCTTAATTAATTACTTACCTACTTTCATCACTTGTTTTTAATTTTTGTTTGTGTTTTTTAATTTGTTCTATTTTCTTATTATTTATTTATACTTGTCAATATTTTTAGTAGGTATATTGAACGCCCGATGTTCGACAAGAACGAGTTTGGACTTCAGTGATCTCGGTCTTGAGATCCTGCATTTTGTAGTCTGTGTGTGTATGTCTGTTTTAGTGTAGATAGATACGTGTATGGGAAATTATGAATAAACATACTTATATAAATATGAAGCTAAATAAGAATTATCTATATACACACATATATGTATATATTAATAATGTATTTGGGTGGGTAGTCTGGAATTGGGAGGACTTACCACTGACTCATTCGTCCGGTTCATGCCATGTGAGGTCATGGTTCATGAGGATGTGTTTTGGAAGTTTGTGCTTGTATTTGAAAGTGAAATCGCTAGGCGCTGTGTATTGTCCGAGCTCTCGAATTAGTGTGTTTTTGCTGTGTTTCAGTGAGTTGTAAAAACGCTCGGACAACTTGTGTGCATGTTCGTATAAGGTAGGTATTTTTTGTGTTTTGTGTAGTGTTTTTAAATTTGTTCTGATTATGGTGTTGAATGTGATTTTTTTGCAATAATTTTGTAGAGTTTGGAGTTTTGTGTGTACTGAATTTGAAATATTACTCCAAACAGGAAAGGCGTAGGTAATTACCGTTTTAATGAGCGAGTATTATAGGAGGAGTTTGGTTCTAGCAGGTAGCGAGCTTCGTCTGTAGAATATCGGCCGCATTGCGCCTATCGCTTTTCTAGCTTTTGTATGCGCTTTGGTCACGTGGGATTTCCAATTTAGCCGCGAGTCCATTATGAGTCTTAAGTATCTGCTGTAACAATATGTCAGACAAGGGGTACATAAAAGTGAACAATTTTACATGTAAAAAGAGAATTTGATTATACTTTCTGCCTTTTTATCCTTCTGAGATGATTGAAATGTTTCAAGTGAGTCAGTATCCTTCTTTTTTACCCATTTCTCAAACACTTTGGTGGCATTTTTCAACAATATACTCCATAAAACACAGTGACTTTTGTTCCCACCGCCGAGGGATTCTAACTCGGAATGTCAAAAACCGGCCAAATGTGTTGAAATTTTGTGCGAAACATAGTATTTATTTAATTTTTTTATTTCAACAGATATGTTAAAGTTAGTAAGAGGATGTTACGTCAAAGATGTGTGTATTACCTATGTATTTAAAAATTTTAATATTGTCTAAAATCATTATTGATGCCATAAACCGGCATCAAAAGTGTAAATATGGTTTTCATATCATCAAAGTTTAATTTATTATATCATTGTAGGAAATAATATTAAGATAACCTAAATGAAATAATGATTAAATATTAAAATGAGGTTTTTAAATCTCAATAAAGATAATTAATAATTAAAAATTGAATATATTCTTTAGACTTTTATAAAAAGTCAATAGGTGTCTCATATTAATAAAAAATCGGATATTAATCCGAGACACTGTCTAGTTTTGCAATTGTGTTCCTTGGGAACTTTGTAATCATTATAAAGATAGCCGCCAATAATATGGAATAAAAAATGGAGAATAATATTAACAAATCTTGAATTTGAGATATGATATCGATGAAGATGGCACAAATTGAACTGGTCTCATTAGCTTAGTTGGTTAAGTGGTTGCCCCGGATAGGCAGAGGTCCTGGGTTCGAGTTCCAGATGCGATTGAAATCTTTTTATTTTCTGTCATTTTTTCCATTTTCATATTTCATTTAGGTTATGTTAATATTATTTTCTACAATGATTAAATATTAAAATGAGGTTTTAAAATCTCAATTAAAATAATTAATTAACAATTTATTATAGTTCATTCATACAGCCCACATTAATTACGAAAAAAAATGTTGCGAAAAACAATAGTTCATTCTTTGGTAATAAAAATATCAGGTCTGGAAATGGCATATGAAAGGTAATAGTAATATATTGTCAATGTTTCCTGTTTTCTATCAATCTCCCATTATATTCCCTTAATATTAGGTTTACTTCTTCTGATCTATTAATTTGATAAAATTGTTTTTGTTTAAGGTTTTACAAAAACGCTAGGATGCTAAATTACCGTTTGAAGGCTGGCGTTCTGGTGGTAGAAGTTTGCTACGAAAGTAGAGCCAACAATATGCAAAAGATAGGCAGTAGAATGATGAATTCAAAGCGTTTTATTTATGGATCTCTCCTCTGCCTAACTCCAGATGATTTCAAAACCATATTTTTCTGCACTGTCCATGATAGAGACGACATAGCTTTCGGAAAGGTAATTATTGTTTTGTATTAAGGGGTAACACCACTCTAGGAGGTCGAAAAATGACCTAATTTCAAGATTTTTTTCCGGGAAAACAACGAAAAAAATGAAAATTATGTGTAAAGTTCTTTATTGCCTATACATTAAAGTACGTATATAAATTTTTTATGGCAATCTAAAACATAATGGCGGCTGAGCAGGTGGTTGACTGAACACCCACCATCAATGTAGAGCTCCGCGGTCGGAAAAGTTTCTCCTCCAATTGTGACTCTGGAACAAAAACCCAAAAAATTTTCAATTTCACATACAAAAACCTCGAGTAAGACGTAGGGATTTTTTTTTAATCACTTTTTTTAAGAAACGGTGGACATTTGAAAAAAAATTTGTTTTTTTTGCCTAAAAATATGCACTAAAAATGTTTATAACAAATGAAATATGCAACATAAAAAAAAATCCCTACGTCTTTTTCCGGATAATCTTGTTTGAAAGATACTGTCAAAATTTCGAGTCGATCGGTAAAGAATTGAGCGATTTATGTTTCCGGCCGTGTCGAAAAAAGTAGTTTTGAGAAAAACCCGTTTAAAGTTTTCCTTATAAAAAATCATAGAAATTTGTTTATACCTTTAATCTGCGATGCCTGCCCCATATAATTGACCTTCTAAATTGGTATTCTCTTGTTCTTCGTCCTTTCTAGTCGATCTGGCAGCCTGCCTAGCCAATTTTGCTGCGTCAGTCAGTCTCGTTTCAGCCACTGATACGCGGTGTTCGTCGGCTTCGCTGCAGAAATTGTAGCAATTTGGTCCGATTTTGATTCCGAGTGTTTGCATAATTTCCATAATTGAGATCATTCCGTCATTGTATACACAAATAGCAATATGTGTGACGATATCCAGAATTGTCTTACCACTAGACCTTGATTTAGGAGCCATCGCCCACACTGTTGCGTTGAAGGACTCTTTGCTATTTTGTGTGTAGCCACCGATACACCGAGTGAGAAGATCATCACTGCTTAATTCTTCATATATTGGTTTTATTGCTTCATATATATATTCGGAAAGTGGTGTTTTATGATGATGATTTTCCAATGTATTGGTCGCATTCATTCGTTGCCACGAGCACCACGAATCTTCACCGGGCGGACATTGTTCGTGCTGCGGGTTTTCGTCCGTTGACATCTTATGATAAAGAGTCCCCCAAATGCCGTTCCGCATTTTTTCGATTGAGTCGTGGTTTCGACGTATCGCCAGGCCGTAATAAATCGATAATTCGTCAATTAATTTTCCGGTTAATTTTCCTTTTCCTCCTAGGCCCTTTGTTTTTGTTTTTAAATTGCGTAAACGAGTTCCCATACGCTTTTGCACATGATCAATGCATTCTTTTTTTGTAACAGGACAATCTTCATAAGGCTCAGAATCTAAAATGCCTTTATAAGTTTTGGAATCGCCATCTCCTATATAATTGGCATATTTAACATTATACAATTCTTCTGAACGATGAAACATCTCGATCACGGCGTCGACCTCCATTTTTCCGGCAGATCCGTCATGGTTCGCATTGCACTCGTCTGCGTGTTTTTATGCCAGTCTTCAAAATCTTCGGTGTCTTCAAATTCTTTTCTCCAGTATTCGCACTGTTTACAATATTTGGATTTTACTACGAAATCGATTACTTTTCCGCTAAACCAGCCAATTAGAGTTACTAAACCGAATAACGATGAAAACCCGCGTTTTCGCCACGTTCCGTCACCAGATACACTTATTCCATGTTCTTGTCCTTTTTCAATTGATCTGTTCTTTTCAATGTTAGCTGCAATATTCATACTTTTCTTACAAACGGCTTCTGTTGCGATAGAAATCGTTGTTACTACCTTGTCGTAAAATGATTGAAAAATCGGCCTTGGTAAATCCATAAACGCGCAAAACTTCATCGTTCCATTCAAACCGATGCCGAGCATCCGCATTGCCAGAATAATTCTGCGATTAATTTCGTAGCTTTTGTCAGCAAATGGGCAATTTGGCACTTCTTTTTTAGCACAGTTTGCACAAGAAATGACGATTTTAAAGCCTAAGCCACGTTTTCCATTTTCTGTAAATGTTACATTTGATTTACACTCTTTGCACACAACAGCATTAGAAATATCAGTAAAAACTGTAGGAAAGTTTATGATGCGGTAGCTAATAGTATTATCGACTTCAATGTTGTAGTCATCACAGGAGTCTTTCAATTTTTTTGCACTTGTACTAACTCTCGCATCGTTCGGCGTCTCCAATTCGAATCGGTTCAACGGTCGCCTACTTGATGATTTTCGTCTTTTTTCATGCCCACTGCTAAGTTTTGTGCCTTTTCGAATACGATTCACTTCACCGCCACTCATGATGCAAATTTTTATTAGTACACTCAAAAAATAGCGACAAAAAACCACAACATTTAACGAAATGAAGCGAAAAAACCCACGTGTCGTGCAAACAGTTCAATGGTTACACCAACACTGAAGATTGAACTATACTACAAGCGTCCCAAATGGCGCGTCGCGCCGAGTCTTATACCTGCTCCGAGCGCGCAGCAGGTAGCTACGGTCGGGATCAAAATTCAGGCACTTCAACGATTGTACACCTTATAAATGATGTTGTGTCTTATTCTTAAGACCCTTAGGCACCTTTTAAGCGAAAAAAAAAAAATCGATTTTTGGAAAATTCTAGAGTGGTGTTACCCCTTAAATACATGTGTGTATGTAACTTTAATGTTTTCTATTATTGCTATTAGTTAGTTTTTCTTTATGTAAGTCCGTTTATGATTCCAATATTGGTTTTGTATTTCAGGATATATATAAGATTAACACTGTTTTTTTTTCTTCATTCAAAACTAAAGCAATGTATTTTTTTATACTTTATTTAATTGGAAATCACGAGTAACAGATTTGTTATGTAAATTTATTTATAAACTAGCTGATGTGTGCCCGGCCTCGCTCGGGATTTTTTTTTGGAATAAAGTTATGAAGTTGTGAATTCTTTCTTTAGGGTGCCATAATTGGTTTGACAGCGAAATTAACTATTTCTAAATAAAGAAACATTCATGTGAATATTTTATTTCATTCCAAACGTTTATTATTTCAAAATATATTTAAATCACAAAGTTCTTAAGTGGGTACCTACTCGTGTTTTCCATTTTGAACATATTCTACCCAAAAAAACCTTCTTCTTTTGAATATGCAATCTGTGGCTAACCAGAGTGTTATATCTTTGGGCTGACCTAAATAAAACATGGCGGGTTCAATGTTTTTCATACTAATTTTAAAACGTTATAGCAACAGTTTTACATATTGGATTTCATTCAAACTACTGTCTAAACCTTCCTGACACCAATAAAAACATACTGTGTTATTTTCATTGAAATCAGTTAAGTGATTTTCGATAAAATCGAGGACAAACAAACCAACAATCTTAGATTGATTTTTATATATATATATAAGAAGATAGATTACAATAAAAAAAAACAGCTATGGCCGAAATTCAAAACACCAAAAAAATTTATGAATCATTGTCAAAACTTTTAACCATCTTCTCTCAAACGGTGTTCAAGTGGCATACCCAGATTTTTTTATTACTTATGTTTCATAATATGTGTTTACCCTTTAACTCCGAATGAGATAAAATTGTCAAATAACGTTTTTAAAGATTTAAAAAATAATGTTTTATAATTCGTCGCCCACAACACAATCAGGCGTAGCTCATATTTAGCAACTTTCCAAAAGTGTCACAACACTATTTTATTTTGCCGGATTCTTCTTATACATTTTATTATGCATTTTTTTTTTACCCGATTAACGAAACATGTAATAAAATGTATAAGAAAAAAGTTGTAATGTGAGATCGCCTGTTTGTAGTGTGGGCGATGAATTCCGGTTTATTAAACATTAATTTTTTATAAACAAATTAGAAACAATGGAGAGGATATGAATAGTATGACAAATTGAAATTTATTACAAAGGTGGTTCACTTTATTGTTGTGACACTGTTCAGTCATAGTCGATACTTAAAAATATAATGTTCTCATATAGATTACTTTATTTAAAAAAATCTAAGGCATTACAAAAAAACAATGGTGTATTTTTGATGTTAATTGCAGATTGCTGTAGAAATGACTTGCCCGCCTGTTGATGAAATGTTTGGTAAAAGTTACCTGTTGGTGGAGAGTGAGACCTACTTCCCCCCCTACCTGCACGTACTGAAGGCCCTGCAGAACCCCAACATGACTACACATTTTCCTTTTGAGGAGTACATACTTGGTGGGAAGGTATCATTGCGTCTTTACAAAGCAGCCCCTTATGATTCAATACAATAGCGCCCTATACATGTATACTTGTGATATTTTATGTATTTTTGCATTAGGGTTTCCATTGTGTTTTTGACACCAAATATCCCCTTGTATTTCAATAGATAACAATGTAATGTTTTCTATTGAAATAAATGTTTTAAATGACTGAAGTGGGTAGATTTGATGTCAAAAACGCAATTTTCATAAAATATGTGATCTTTCTCACAATCATCAATTTCTTTCTATAAAATTATTCTCATTAACTTAGTATTCTTCCAGTCAAGCAGCGCACCTCCAAAGTACACAAATGGGGTACAGCGGTTCATATTGTCTGAAGAAAATGAACATAAGGAACAGGAAAGGCTGATGGTGACCCTGACCGATGAGTCGACTTGGCCTACGCCACAAATGCTAGGGTTGGATGAGAGCCAATCCAATGCATATAAGATGGCTTTGACCACAGAATTTGTGACCATTCAAGGTCCACCCGGAACTGGAAAAACTTTTCTTGGACTTAAGATAGCCTCAACTATCTTAAGAAACTTATACTGTGAAGAAACTATGAAAGAGAGATCGACGAAGGAATTGCTCGGCATGCGAAAACTTCGTCCAATTCTTGTTGTGTGTTTTACAAATCATGCTTTAGATCAATTTCTGGAGGGTTTACTGGCGGTCACTGAAGCTGTGGTGCGGATCGGCGGACAGTCCAAAAATAAAAAACTCGATGAATATAATTTGAACAAGTTGCGACGTTACAACTCTGAAAATTATCATCTTAAGCAGCAATTACGCCGAAGTTCGCTGACAATTGAAGCTCTCCAGGCTTTATTGGAATCTCTCCAGAGCTCCAAATGCATTGTTGATGTGACCCATCACCAACTCACATTTACTGACTCAAATTCCGACCATAGAGTAGTGATACAATTAAGAGATGACAATTTGCTCAAAATTTTTTTTAATGATTTTGGTTTTGGTGTAAGACCACCTCTCCTAAATTGGTTATTAATGACAGATCGTGTTTGCACATATAATAAACATTACAGAACCATATCTGAAGAATATGGATACAAAGGTTCTTATGAGATTAACAAATTGAGAAAATGTAGAGATGATGTCTCTTTTAATACAGGGCCCTTAGAATATTCTTACGAACAATTGATGTTTGAAGTGAAGGGAATAGAGAGTGATATTAAAAATGGTAAAACGGGTCAGAATAGTGTAAAAATCTTAAAAACACATATGGATCGTGTTTTGTACGATGTTAACGAATTGAAGGTTTGTAGGTTTTTTTTCTATTTTTGTAAGTATGGCTGACATTTTCCCATGTTTGATTTTTAGTTAATATTTTTTAGAGCCAATTTTTTTTGTATGATATGAAAACTGTATATATAATTTTTTTTATTATAAAAATTCCAAAGAAAATATTTCTATAGGAACAAAAATGGAACGCCAATGGGATATGGTAGCCATATCAAATACCTAGATGGACAATACGCGCAGCTTCTGACATTTGATAGTAACATGTTTCACTAGCCCCTCGGGGCCCGGGATGTACGGGATGTACGGGTTGGTTTATATCATACATTTTGATAGATTTTCTGTGAAATGTTTTCTCAAATAAATTACAGAAATCGAAAATTCATAAAGTAAATATTAGGTAACCTACATATGACTTACCTGCTTTCTTGCTCACACATAAAAAAATACTGGAAAGGCTATTAGGTTTGTACTAACAGTTGTAAAACTCGCCGCTCGCCACTTGCGATCAGTCTGGTCGTTTAGAAAGGGAATAAAATACTTATTTAATAAATTGTGAGAAATTTTCTTCAACTTCTTATTCTTAGGGTTCTTTTGACTTAACATATCATTTATATATGCTATAACGACAACATTCAAATATTTATATATGCTGTAATGAGGACATTCAAATATTTATAAATGCTGTAATGAGGACATTCAAATATTTATATATGCTGTAATGAGGACATTCAAATATTTATATATGCTGTAATGAGGACATTCAAATATTTATATATGCTGTAATGAAGACATTCAAATATTTATATCTATTTAAAGCTTATTATGTAAATAATAAAATTATATTACATCTGATAATAATTGTGATATTTTAGGCCAAAAGAAGTAATTTTTTTTTAGCAATTTATTAAATAAGTATTTTATTCCCTTTCTAAACCACCAGAGCAAGCGGTGAGCGGCGAGGCGTTAGGACAAACCTAATAGCCTCTTTAATAGTTTTTCATTAAAAAAGCAGTAATTTTTATTTAGGTCTGAGCAAGAAAGCAGTTAAGTCATATGTAGGTTACCTAAAATTTATTTAAGAAAATATTTCACTGAAAATCTATTAAAATGTATGAAAAAACAACAATTCATTGATCCCGGGCTGCTAGAGGCACTAGTGTACCACGTTGCCATCTCAATGTATGGAAATGGGTGTATTATATATATTTTTAAGGTATTTGCCCAAAACCAACCATTATTATAAGTGGTGCGTGCCTATTGAGACTTAAGTTTTGGTGTGAACAGAAAGATAAAACCTATTCTGTGAACTTAAATACACTGTTTTCTTGTAGATGCGGTTGTTGAGGGGCAACAATGGATACTCAGAGGTAGCTTTTGGGGAAAACAGCAAAGCACAGGCGTTCAATGCAGAGGAGAGATGGTCCCTCTATTGGAATTGGGTGGACAATTTGAAAGCAAAACTCCGTGAACAGCACTCCGATGCCATAGTAAGTTGCAACTATGTAACATATTATGGATTCATGAAGTATTATATTGATAACTGCACAAGATTCCAGAGGGCCCGGAATCAGTGGGATTAAGGCATCCCAAATTGGGGACTGTTTTTCAAAACAGCACAATAACTGCACAAGATTCCAGAGGGCCCGGAATCAGTGGGATTAAGGCATCCCAAATTGGGGACTGTTTTTCAAAACAGCACAATAACTGCACAAGATTCCAGAGGGCCCGGAATCAGTGGGATTAAGGCATCCCAAATTGGGGACTGTTTTTCAAAACAGCACAATAACTGCACAAGATTCCAGAGGGCCCGGAATCAGTGGGATTAAGGCATCCCAAATTGGGGACTGTTTTTCAAAACAGCACCAATAAAGACCGATCAGTGGCTTACCCAGGTGTCATGAGTTCAATTCCTCGGCTGGCTAAGTCCTAAGTACGACACAAGCAACATCTTTCGCGTACTGTGATGGGGAATATTTGTCTTTCTTTAAAAAATTTTTTTTATAAAAAGTTGCATGTGGGAGAACAGTGGATTTGAGAGAATTGTTCTCAGTTCAGGGAATGTTGTGAGGCTGTAGGAGCGGGGAGGGGAAGGAGGAATGTTTTGCCAACCTCTACGTTTTCTCTCTTCAACAACAAGATTCTCTTCGCTACTTCCTTTCCTCAAAAAAACCCTCCACATAGCAATCCCAGAGATGTGATGGCCCTGAGGTATATGATTTCCCTAAGGGCCTCCTGTGTAGAGTTAATATAAAATGTTAAAAGCTATGTAACTACGTATAACGATTACGACATGTGTATAATATGCATCAAGTATGTATTATAAAATAAAACATTAAATGTGTACTCAACAGGTTTGCTGCCACTAAATTTTGAGGACATAAACAAACTGAAATTGAACGTTGCCAATCGGGCACGGCGGCAGCGAACCATTTAAAGGATTCATTTGAGTGAGAATTTCAGTACCGAATTGTTGTAATTTATTCATTTAAGTTGTTGTTTATTACTTTTCCAGAAAGAATATCAACAGCACAAAGTTGTCTTTGATGAACTGGCGCAAGCCCTGGATTTAAGGACATTGACAGAAGCCCACGTGGTGGGGATCACCACCTCCGGGGCCGCGCGCCTCCAGTCCTTGCTCAGGTCCCTCCGCTCCCCCATCGGTAATTATACTCTCACTAGGTCTCATTGATTACAAATATCTATTATTAGTTACATAGTCAGCCAAAGAGATCCAACACACACACACAACACACCTTCACATTACCAATATAGAGATTATCATTAATTGTGTCGTTTGTTTAAAGTGATCGTGGAGGAAGCAGCGGAAGTGATGGAGTCCCACGTTGTGGCGTCTCTCACCAAGAACTGTCAGCACCTCATCATGATAGGTATCCATTCAATACAAATGTTTCCTCTCTCAACCTAACCTTTAGTTGGACGTCTCTATCAACCAGCGTGTTGCAGGTGATCACCAACAGCTGCGGCCTAAAACTGCCACATACCAAATGGGAAAAAAATATAATCTGGACATTTCATTGTTTGAGCGAATGGTAAAGAATGGGTCCCATTGCCACCAGCTGGGAGTGCAGCACCGCATGAGGCCAGAGATAGCCCGGCTGATTACTCCGGCTATATATGAAAACCTGAAGAACAATGCCAATGTGGAGGAATATCCCGATGTCAAGGGCGCAGCTAAAAACCTATTCTTCATTGATCACACTCTTCCAGAAACTGAGGTATTTTTATTTTCGGACTAGAGTATCTTTTGTGGTGTGGTTCTATATAATTATGAAATCAATAATTCATTTCTTTATTATTATACCCATTAAAAATCTGCTAGTTATGTTGATTTGTGGGTAGGTACATATTTTTTTATTTTTTAGGTAGAAGACATATCGAGCCGTTCAAATTGTCACGAAGCGAAATTTACTCTCAGCTTGGCCAAATACTTCATTCAGCAAGGGTACGGCCCGGACGAGATTACCATTCTGGCTACCTACTCAGGACAAATGTTTTTTTTGAGAAATGTAAGGTCTTAGGTTACTATTGTACTTGTTTTTAAATTAGAGCTTTTGTCTAACAATAATGCCTTCGGATTAGGGCAGGTCCTATGCGGGCGCAATTGGAGCAGTCTGCTCCAGGTGCCATCTTTCCCAGGCGATGATGATATCTAATACACGACACAACACATTTTACACAACAAACGGCATTATACAAATCATCCAAATATTATTTACAGTGATCACTTCTTAGGTGTCTGTTAACACATCTATAAATTACATTTAAAAATCCCGTAACACTCTCTAGCGAACTTTACAATTACGTTTTGGAACGAAGTTCCTCACGCCGCTCCAGACACTGCGCACTGCGCAGAAAAGTCCCTGCAAATCGTTACCTTACCCAACATAACTTTTCTGCGCGCTTTCTGGAGCGCCACTCAAGGAGCGGACTCCGAAGTCTAATAGCGCTCAGCAAGGTGAAAATAAAACTCACATTAATCGTTCCGTTCATTAACAAGTATGTACCTAGCAGTGGCGTGCATTGCTCCTTTACCAAGGGTAGGCAGCTTTTCAGGTGTTGATAATCACTATTCACCTTGAAACCCCCGACATCTTAGGTCTACAAGGTTTAATTATTTAAAAATATTAAAACTCTAAGGTAGGTAGAAACACACACTGATAACACAATTCAGTTAGACTATCCCATAATTTATTTATCTAAAGAGATCGGCCACTATCTTGATGTGAATAAACGCGAAAGTGAAAATGAGACAGATACACAAAACAGCACTGCAGTATGAGATAGGTATAGGCTCGGAACTGTGAGAACTTCTAATAAAAGAGTGAGCCGGTGTTATATGAATATTCATAAGTTTGGTCAAGTAACCTACATATAAACAAAAAATCAATTGATAATACTGAATACAGATGGCGTTATTAACAGCTCACGTATGTATCGCTCCAGCATGTCGACAAATAATATGGTTTCCGCGACTGTACTGTACTACCAGTGGGCGAAGCGGCTCGGTTTAGCGAGCCGGATCACTAAATCAGCTCTCTGTAATGTTCTGGAACAGTGATCCGGTTCGATTGAACGACGGCTCGCATCCCCCGCACCATGCCTTTCTCCCGCTCCCACGGCCCTCCTAAATCTTTAAAAATATTTCAGGCCTGCAAAAGGGAATCCCATTATTATTGGGATCCCCCTTTCGATCAAACGCTCACCCAAAAAAGGCCCAACGTGACATCATCAAAACTATCCGATGTTTCGTTATTAAATTATAATCTATAAACAAGTGTTTTTGTTAATTTGTGCTGTTTTTTTATTCATTAAAAATTAAATAACTGGAACAATAAACAAACTAAAAGAACAATTATCAATTGTGCCAAAAGTAAGTGTATCAAAAATTTAAGAAAAAATGTGTTGTGAAAAAAATAATTGTTGAACATCGTGTGTTATACCTTCAACAAACAACACACATTATTATATCTATGTAATTAAATACTTAAACAATTTTTCAACTATTATTAAGATAGCAATGATTTATTCTAAATAAATAATGAACATAATACTTTAATTGGTGTTATTGTTAAAAGCTCAACCTTGTTCTTGTTAGAATAAACAATACAATGTAGCCCGAGCGCTGACGCCACGACTGAAGTGTTAGAATTACGAATCCCTATATTATGACGTATAATAAATTTCATGTATCTGTGATCGAACGATCAACCCGGATCAGTAGTGATCTGCGAGCCGTAAGACCCGTTGATTCAACAAGATCACACGGATCGCGGCTCACCGGATCTCGCAGATCACTCGTTCACAAAGATCTGCGAACCGCGACGATCCACGAGCCATGTGCTATCCGGATCATTCAATCCGTATGGAGATCCGGATCACCGATCCGACTCGTTCACGAACCGCTCACTTCTATACTGTACACCACAGGATCATAGTAAGTAATTTTCGTGTTACTGTAGGTTTGACAAGGGGTGACAAAATTTTGCATGCGCCAGGTGTCATTTGGCTCAGGGCCGGCCCTGTTCGGAAGGCGAAACAGCTGTCGTGCGTGATAATAATTGCATAGCAGATCTTTTTTTATGAATAAGCCGTTTTTAAATTGAATAATTATTAAATTTTAAAAACTTTAAATTAAAATGGAGTTCTACAAATTAAACTTTAACACATTAAACAATGATGTTGGTTGTTAAATCTCATTTACTGTCTGGTTTGAAATTTCCAAGAAACTAAAGCTATTTTTTTTAAATGTGAATACTGCACAAAAGTCCCAACTGCTCCTTGCTAACCTAAGCGGTGAGTCTATGGCATCCCCAATCGCAGCATGTTGTTGGCTCAAGGGTATGGGGAAGAGGAAGGTGGGGGAAGTTCTTGGCCAAATAAAGACCTACTGCATAACCAAAGCACCCACTGGGTCTTCAATCCATCTTTGGCAAGTAAAGACATTCGCTGGTCAGGAAGTACACATTGGTTCTCCACCTCTGGTAAGTCGAGACAGTTTTTGGCCAAAGGGGGCGGAGGGAACCGAAAGTGAAAATCGTGTGACAAGTGCATGGCAAATAAAGTTCTGGAATACAGCTTTCCGAAATTAAAGAATGCAAATATTATTTATTTTTGCAGGAAAGTAAAAATATTTGTGAGTTGGACAAGGTAAACATTAATATCTTGGATAATTATCAAGGAGAGGAAAACAAGATCATTATATTGTCTCTTGTGCGAAGCAACCCCGAAGGCAATATCGGCTTCCTTGCGACCAACAACAGGGTGTGCGTTGCGCTCTCCAGGGCAAGAGAAGGTATTTTTAGTACATATTTAATTTTCTACAATTAATACATCAAAAATAACTATTTACCTATCTTATTCGTTGGTGACCTGGGGTAGCCTATCTGATTTTCAAGATTTGTACCTGTCATTTGCTGGCGAATCCTCGAGGGTAAGGATCCGGCATCACACTTATTTTTTTTTCCTTTTTAAACATTAAAACCTGTTTGCAACATATTCAATGAATCATATTCTTTTCTCAACAAAAATGCCAACCGGAGGAGAGGTTTTGTATTACTAAAAGTCCCGCACAAGTCAAGTAATAAATATTTTGGTAATAATGTTTTCTATTTTCAAAGTGACATTACTGTATTTATTTGTTTTTATTTCAGCCTCACAAAAATACAATAAAACTATATAAATTTCTTTATTTTATAAAAAAAAACATTTCTCTTTATAAGTAGTGCCTTTCTGGGAAAACCATATATACCTACTATGAACATACAATTTTGATGATATATCCATAAATACATTTTCCGTTAAGACGTTAAGATTGTACATTTTACGAGAATATCTAAAGAAATGTTAAAAAATACGTATACATTAGTTCCAATTTTGAAAATGTTACTTGTCCGCACGAAGATTGTTTAATTGCACAGAGATCATGAAATTTATGTATACATTGTAATTATATTTTATTTAGGTTTTTATATAATTGGCAATATGAACATCCTCGTTTCAAAAAGCCCTCTGTGGAGAACCGTTAATGATACTCTGAAAGAACTTAATGCCATTGGACCAAGTTTGATGCTGTGCTGTGAGATTCACAAGGATTTGCTGACTGCGGTAAGTTTACCATTTTGGGAGACTAGTTTTAGCTGGTGACCGTTAATTATAAGTGTTCATCGATTTTCAGCTTCTCTTCCAATAATGTAATACCAACCTTTAAGGTGAATGGCTGCGGTGCCTGTTTCACACAAAACTGAATTTTGGATTTGTATCAGGGTTCGTTGTAAAGTCTACAGTGCTATCATTGATATTGAGAGAATTTAAGATGTCGGCGGATTTGTGAGTATTGGTCATTGATCTACAATACCAAGATGTGAGAAATATGTAGGAAGTCTGTGTTACAGCCACTACCAAGATATAGTTCCATAAACTGATAATTATGCGAGAGGATTGTGTTATCCATCCTTGGATGTATTTGAAACATGCCTGAAATGTGGTTTGGTAATAAAGACTCTTCTAAATGAAAATGACAGAAAACAATCCTATCTAAATATACAAGTGTTTACATGGCAACTAAATGCATTTATGAGCTGTGCAGGGACACTTGAGGGTTTAGAGTCTTTTACAAAATTAGTTTCGTTCAATAAAAAAAAAAATGAGTCCTTGTTGTGCACTCTGAAAGAGTAACCATAAGTTATTTATACCGGGGTGGGTAAGTGGCGGGTAACCTCAACTTTATTAATTGTATACTACATCTGTACTGGTTATTACATTAATCTCAACTACCAAAAACCAATGTGGATATTATTTTCATATAATACACATATTTTTTTTTATTTAATCCTTACCCCAAAATTTGTTAAAATTAGTGGATTTTTTTAATGCTTGTAAAAAAGGGACCAGAGAAGGTTTCCAATTTTCTCATAATGTAGTACCTGCTTTAAAGTAACACCCTCTTGTAATTCAATTCAATTCTTTATTCCTTTTAAAAATTTTACAAAATTTGCACTTAAAGGCATTTTTAAAGATAATACAGGATGTACAACATCCAAAATAATTACTTATAAAAAATAATTAAAATTTTAAAAAAAAGAAGGTAGACATACATAATCTCAGTAAATTGCATACAACACATACTGGTATTATACAAGTAGCAACAAAGCTTTATGTTTAAATGTAGGGTTATTGATGCTGAATATGTCGATATCCGAAGTGATTCTATTTAACAGCAAGATTACCCTCTCTACCGGCATGACTATTGGCAAGTTGGCCCGCAGGCCGGGAGATAAAACAGTCTGCTGTCGGTGACGGAGATAACCATCGGGAACATAGAAATGAATGCTCTCCATGATGGCCGAGTTTTCGAACCATCCACGATTAAGTCTGAAGAAATGTGTAACAATGTGTACATCCCTTCTGACCCGCAGATGGTTCATTCCCAGCATACCTAAGAGAAAGTCGGTAGGATAGAGCCACGGGTAGTAGCCATACTCCCTCAGATAGAGAAATCTCAAAAATTTCTTCTAAACTTTCTCAAGCATGGGGGAATACTTGACCTGATGTGGGCTCCAAACCACCGACCCACTCTCAAGCCTACTCCTTACTAATGAGTTGTATAATATTATGAGAACCCGAGTGTCTTTAAAATTCCTTGCAGTACGTAGGACGAAACCTAACATTTTTAATAAAGTACTACAGGTGACTTCAATATGAGCATGAAATGTCAGCGTACTATCAAACACAATACCAAGATCTTTCATAGTGGAGACACGTTTTAAACTTTGGGCGTTCATATTTTATTTATTTCATTAAATTTAATTATGACAACTAAAACATTAGCCACTCATCTCACTAGGACAATCTTGTATTGAGATGAGCAGCTTTACAATTTAATAATAAACAGTAAATACTAATAAGTAAACAATAATACATGAATAAAAAATAGTAAATATTAATAAGTAATTAATAGTAGATAAATAACAAAAATTAGATCTTAGATTATAATAATTAAATATTAATAATAAGTAAATATTAGTAAGCATATAATAATACACATTAAATATTAAGTAAATATTAATAGGTAAATAGTAATAAGTACATAATAATAAAAGTCGGTAAATAATAAGTAAATAAAATTGTGTAAATAAAATTATATAAATAGTAATAAGTATATAATAATATTGTAATAAAAATAGGCATATAATATGTAAATGAAAATAAAAATAAAAATAGGTAAATAAAAATAAAAATAGGTAAATAAAAATAAAAATAGGTAAATAATAATATGTAGATAAAATTATGTAAATAGTAGTAAGTAAATAATAAAATGTAGGTACAAAAAAAAAGTAGTAATAAATAAATAAGTAGTAATCAGTAAGTAATAAGTAAATAGTAATAAGTAAGTAATAATAAGTTGATAATAATGATAATATCGAGCATACATAATGTTGATTACAAAATAAGGGATAACATGGATAAAGCGAAATCACCACTCTTTGACCATTTTTTTAAATAAATTTAGCATATCTATAGTTTTAATGTTGTCACTAAGTCTATCATATAACAAAGGAACTTTACAAGAAAAACTCCTTTGTCCAAATGATGTTCTGTTATTTGCCGACTGATACATTGAGAAGAACCCATTCTAGTATTGAGCACTTGTTGTGACCTTATAACAGTATCAATATATAAATATTAAAAAAAAACATTTCTTGTACATTATTTTTAAAATTAATTTTAGAGCAACATTTAAGGACTCTAGGGTAGTCTTGTAACATGAACCCCAACATACGATATTTTATGAAAGAAGAGATTGAACACGAGCATAATATACAGTTTTTAGTGTAACTTTGTCCAACATATTTCTCAGAGTCTTAAAGATATAGGCTAGTTTTCTTATTTTGTTTGTTAATACAGCAATATAATTGTTCCATTTTAAATATTTATCAATAATTAAGCCAAGATATTTGTCTACTCTTTCCAAAGATTGACAATTGCACTTGTGTACACAACAATGCAGTGTTAAGGAACGGTCTACAGAGGGTTGACTTACGGAAGAAATGCGAAAAGTAATATATTTAGTTTTTTGTGTGTTTAAAGTTAAAAGGTTTTGATCAAGCCACTTTTTAACAGTATTTAATCCCGACTCACACTTAGCATAAGTTTCATACCAAGTATCACCAGTAAACACCAAAACAGTATCATCTGCAAATACAACTGAAAATATACCGCTAAAACCAAGTATGACTCGCGCTTGTGAAAGGAAGAATGAAACATTTAGAAATATTGAACTCAATCTGATTCCTCTTACTCCAATCAATAATTCTATCAATATCCGATTAATAACTATAGCAGGGGTCACCAACAGATAATGAAGTTTAATGAAGTTGCATTCCTGCCTCTGTGCATACTTCATTAAAACGGATTAGGATAAATTGATGTAATTTGGTCCATTACTTGTTTAGGTTAAATCATCGGAAGACTTCATTGCAGTGCCGGAGGGTGGCTGTTCCCAGGTCTGTGGAAGCTTATTGTCCTGTGGTCACATCTGTAAAAGCTACTGCCACCCCGGAGATCGATCTCACAAATTTATCAAGTGCAAGGAAAAATGCCAAAGGTGAATACAGAATTTTATCTTTTTACCTTTACTCAACAAAGCTCCATGCAGTGCCCCCAAGCATTATTTTGATACTTATAAAAGTATTTCCGATATTTAAATGGAATATACTATATACATGTTTATTATATATTTACTCTAAGGAAAGTATAATATTTAACAAGTTTTGGGAGTGACAAACGAAAGAAAAATGTATATTTAAAAAAATGCAAACTTAATTTAAACTTGCAGTGTCCTGTGGTGTAGATACCTTCGTATCCATGCTTTGGCTTTGCCGTTTATTCCTACATTGTTTAATTTATTATTAATTTAAACTTGCAGTGTCCTGTGGTGTAGATACCTTCATATCCATGCTTTGGCTTTGCCGTTTATTCCTACATTGTTTAATTTATTATTAATTTAAGCTTGCAGTGTCCTGTGGTGTATATACCTTCGTATCCATGCTTTGGCTTTGCCGTTTATTCCATTGTTTAATTTATTATTAATTTAAACTTACAGTGTCCTATTAGTATATATACCTTCGTATCCATGCTTTGGCTTTGCCGTTTATTCCTACATTGTTTAATTTATTATTAATTTAAACTTGCAGTGTCCTGTGGTGTAGATACCTTCATATCCATGCTTTGGCTTTGCCGTTTATTCCTACATTGTTTAATTTATTATTAATTTAAACTTGCAGTGTCCTGTGGTGTATATACCTTCGTATCCATGCTTTGGCTTTGCCGTTTATTCCTACATTGTTTAATTTATTATTAATTTAAACTTGCAGTGTCCTGTGGTGTAGATACCTTCATATCCATGCTTTGGCTTTGCCGTTTATTCCTACATTGTTTAATTTATTATTAATTTAAGCTTGCAGTGTCCTGTGGTGTATATACCTTCGTATCCATGCTTTGGCTTTGCCGTTTATTCCTACATTGTTTAATTTATTATTAATTTAAACTTGCAGTGTCCTGTGGTGTATATACCTTCGTATCCATGCTTTGGCTTTGCCGTTTATTCCTACATTGTTTAATTTATTATTAATTTAAACTTGCAGTGTCCTGTGGTGTAGATACCTTCGTATCCATGCTTTGGCTTTGCCATTTATTCCTACACGGTTTAATTTATTAATTAATTTTGAATGCGAGATGCTCAAACTCCTTGCTTATTTTATTAATATACTTCCATTTGTTTTTACTTTAAGGCTTTATAATAGCTTCTAGTTAATTTATCGAAGGAAGCAATCACTTTGTGGCTTGACATTATAATTTAAATAAAAAATGTTTTTGTTTTAAGCCACTTTATTTTTATACATATTTATGCATTCAACCGGTTTCGGTTGGACTCAACCTTCTTCAGGAATGTACACATATAAACTAAAATTAAAAAACACAGATATCATAATGGGGACAGAGAAAGTGAGGAAAAGAGACAGCACGATAGGGTAGAACAGGACAGAGCATCACAGTGGGGGGGGTAGTGCGGTAGATAGAGAGGTAGGGGGAGGGGAGGGGAAGAAAGGGAACATCCTTAAAATCGGACTTTGGGTTAAATCTAATTGATTATTTAAAATTTGGCATATATTATTTTTATTTGATTTTGATATTTCTAATGCTTCTAAGTTATTAAGGCGCAAGCCTATACTATTTTTATGTATTAATTGTACTCCTGTATTTTTATCAAAATTATGGTTAGTATTAATTAAATGTTCGGCGAATTCTGAAAAACCTATACTTGTTAAACATCTAATATGTTCTTTGACTCTAATGTTTACGTTTCTCGCGGTTTTACTTATTTAAATTGCCGGGCAATCGTTACAATTAAGTTTATAGATGCCAGAATGGCTTAATGTATCTTCTTTGTCTTTACAATTAATTAAAAGTTTGCCTAAATTATTATTGGTATAAAAAGCTGGTTTTATTTCTGATGGGAGTTTTGATGTGCACAAGGAAGAAAATTCACTAATATACAAAATTTTGCGCCATTTGGGAGTTAAGTTATTATTATTATTAGATTGTAGATCATTATAGATATATTTATTTGTTGAAATACGGCGAAGTTTTTTTTGATAAGATTTTGTCAATTATATTATGTTATTATTAGCTATTAATTTAATTGTAGAGAGTTCATTAGAGAAATTATTATTAGATAGTGGGATGGTGACTAGACGGTGAATCATGCTATGTCAACATTATTTTATGTCACTATTCATTAGTACTGTAATGTAATAAAAGAATTTTGTTTTCAGAAGCATATGCAATCTGGAACATGGATGTCCCCTGATGTGTTACGAAAAGTGTTTGCCATGTAAAAAGGTTGTCAAAAGAACATTAACCTGTGGACACGAAGCAAACTTGGAATGCCATGTCGATTATTTAACTTTCAAATTCTGTACACATGTTTTTGACGTGGAGCTGCCGCTCTGTGGACACCAAGTGAGTACACATATATTTTTGACGTGGAGCTGCCGCTCTGTGGACACCGAGTGAGTACACATATATTTTTGACGTGGAGCTGCCGCTCTGTGGACACCAAGTGAGTACACATATATTTTTGACGTGGAGCTGCCGCTCTGTGGACACCGAGTGAGTACACATATATTTTTGACGTGGAGCTGCCGCTCTGTGGATACCAAGTGAGTACACATATATTTTTGACGTGAAGCTGCCGCTCTGTGGACACCAAGTGAGTACACATATATTTTTGACTTGGAGCTGCCGCTCTGTGGACACCAAGTGAGTACACATATATTTTTGACGTGGAGCTGCCGCTCTGTGGACACCGAGTGAGTACACATATATTTTTGACGTGGAGCTGCCGCTCTGTGGACACCAAGTGAGTACACATATATTTTTGACGTGAAGCTGCCGCTCTGTGGACACCAAGTGAGTACACATATATTTTTGACTTGGAGCTGCCGCTCTGTGGACACCAAGTGAGTACACATATATTTTTGACTTGGAGCTGCCGCTCTGTGGACACCAAGTGAGTACACATATATTTTTGAAGGAGTTTGTAACCATTCGTAAGCTAACCTATTGAAGTAAAATACAAATGTGTGTTATCATGACAGCTGCGACAGTTGACGTAGATATTATCAAGCCAATGCTAACAAGACACTATTTGCAGGCGAAACGCTACTGCTACGAGGAGATACAAGATGTCAAGTGCAAGCAGCCGTGCAAGGATCGGCTAGCATGCGGACACGCGTGCTTCTGGAAATGTCACAAGAACAAAGATCCCGACCATATTGAAGTGAGTTACAAATCCTTTATGGTTATTTAGATTGAATATTTTAATTTGAGTGTCTGAATATTTAAAGTACCTTTCATATTATTTTCAGTACAAGTGCCACGAAGATTGCGTTCGCCTGAATAAGGACTGCACGGAAGACCATAAGTGCACCAAACGGTGCTTCGAGCAGTGCTCTTCGTGCATTGTCAAGGTATGTTAAAAATGTGATTTAAATATGTTGTTATCTATGTGTGCAGGTAAAATAAATGTTTTTCAAACTACCTAGCCTATGTGGTGATGTTCTGACAAAAATTCTAACCCGTAAGATAGTAAAAGTGATATTAACATAACTTTAATGAAATATGAAAACGGAAAAAATGACAAAAAATAAAAAGATTTCAGTGGAAAGATGCATCTGGGACTCGAACCCAGGTCCTCTGCCTATCCGGGGCAACAGCTTAACCAACTTAGCTAATAAGATCAGTTCAATTTATGCCATCTTCATTGATATCATATCTGAAATTCAAGATTTGTTAATATTATTCTCCATTTTTCTATCCCATGTTATTATACGAAGTTTGTTCAAAAGAAAAGGTGAATTTAGAATTTTTTCGAAAAGTATTTATTTATTTATCAATATCCATTTTCTCCCCTTCAAAGTAATCCCCCTCAGATATAATGCACTTATGCCAGCGCTTCTTCCAATCCTCGAAGCACTTCTGGAATGCGCTTTTCGGTATGGCCATCAGCTCGTTCTTCGATTCTGACTTTATCTCATCAATTGTGGCAAAACGCTTTCCTTTCATTGGTCTCTTCAGTTTCAGGAATAGGAAAAAGTCGCAGGGAGCCAAATCTGGTGAATACGGTGGTTGAGGCATGATTACGGTGTTGTTTTTGACCAAATAATCACGAACAAGCATTGATGTGTGAGCTGGTGCATTATCGTGATGCAAAATCCATGATTTGTTTTTCCACAATTCCGATCGTTTGAGCCGTATTGCTTCACGCAAACGTTGCATAACTTCCTTGTAGTATTCCTTATTAACCGTACGACCTGTTGGCAAGAACTCATGACGCACCATGCCATTGTAATCGAAGAAAACAGTAAGCAAAACCTTCACATTTAATCGAACTTGGCGTGCTTTTTTTTCGGTCTTGGCTCTTCTGGCCGCTTCCATTGGGATGATTGGGCCTTGGTTTCGACGTCATAACCATATACCCACGTTTCATCACCAGTTATGACCCTTTTGGGCAAATCTGGATCGTCGTTGACGTCATTCAACAACTCCTGAGCGATACTAATGCGACGTTGCTTTTGCTCAAAATTTAGCAATTTCGGAACAAACTTCGCTGCCACACGTTTCATGCTCAAAACATCCGAGAAAATTGCATGGCATGAGCCGATTGATATGCCAATATCCTCTGCAACTTCCCTAATAGTGATTCGACGATTTTCCAAAACCATTTTCTTCACTGTTTAGATGTTTTCTTCGTTTGTTGACGTAGTTGCAACTCCAGGACGCTCATCGTCATTAACATCTTCTCGGCCTTCTGTAAAGCGCTTGTACCACTTATAAACACTTTTTTGAGACAAAGTAGACTCGCCGAATGCCAAAGTCTACATTTTAAGTGCATTGGAGGACTTTATTCCATTTTTAATGCAAAATTTAATACATATTCTTTGATCCATTTTTTCAAAAGTAAAAAAATCGAATAACACACAAAAACGTGACTAACCTTTCCAGTTGTCAAAAACAAACCACTAATCCAAAATGGCTGTAACATATGAGAAACATATGTGTACCAATATAACAACAAAAAAAATCGATAATCGAATGTACACAGCCCAATTCAAAATTCACCTTTTCTTTTGAAAAAACCTCATATATTATATTGCATAAATTGAACTGGTCTCATTAGCTATGTTGGTTAAGCGGTTGCCCCGGATAGGCGGAGGTCCTGGTTTCGAGTCCCAGATGCGACTGAAATCTTTTTTATTTTCTGTCATCTGTTCCGTTTTCATGTTTCATAAGGTTATGTTAATATTATTTTCTACAATGATTAAATATTAAAATGAGGTTTTTAAATCTCAATAAAAATAATTAATAATTAAAAATTGAATATTAAAAGTGAAATGGTTTAGAACTTGTCGCTAGCGATAGCTACATTCTCTGCGAATTTGAAACTCCGACAATTTGCAACTTTCACAGCCTCTGTGGTTGAGTGATCCTCGGCTACGAATTCGGTGGTCGCGGGTTCAAATCCCGACGTGCGCAAGCAAATTTTATTTGATTAATTTGTGTTATTTTACAATTTATTCATTTAAACTTATATATATAGTATATTTGCGGTAGGTTCCAGAGTGGTAGATACTTTCAGTATCACCCTGGCAAAAGACCATCATTCAGAATCGAATCGTTGATTGAAATGGCTTTAGTCATGTTTGGTGATCTGAATAGCCAGGTACTTGTCCACCTTCCTCTTCCTTATCTCCTTCCCCTCCTTATTACCTTCAGCCTTACAAGATACCCTAATCGGGGATGCCATAATCTAACTGGCTCTAGACGGTTGGGGGCAGTTGGGACTCTTGTGCGGTACTAACATAAAATAAAAAACCGATAAGGCGAAGTGTTGAAATTTTTTTTTGCCAATACGGCCAACCTGAGTTGTGCTTTAATTTAGTATTGTAATTTATGATTCTAAACTTATTGTAGCTTCAGTAGCTTGCGGTAAAGTGCGTTGGTACAGGTCGGTAAAATAATGTATATGCGATCGTTTCAAATATTTTAAATGGCATCACCAAGGAGGCTTATATGAAAACGAGTTTAAGTTTTCAAAAGGCACAAAGATCCGAGTACATGTTTTTTACTTTGACCATACAGAAATTAGTGGCACTTTCTAAAAGGAGATGATTCTACTTTAAACATCAACTATTATTGTTATAATTATATTGATTATACATTATTATTATCATTACAGCCATTATTATTATTATATTGACGGCCTTCATGGTCGAGCGGTAAGGCTCTCGACTATGAATCCGATGGTCGCGGGTTCAAATCCCGGCGTGCGCAAGTAATTTTTATTTAATTAATTTGTGCTGTTTCACAATTAATTCATTTAAAAATAATATATAGTATATTTACGCACGTTCCAGAGTGGAAGATACTCTCAGTATCGCCCTGGTGAAAGACCACCATTCAGAATTGAAAAGTTACTTGAAATGGCTTTTAGTCGTGTTTGGTGACCAGATCTGAATAGCCAGGTATTTTCCCACCTTTCTTTTCCCCTTCTCCTTCCCCTCCCCAATACCTCCAGCTTCCCAACTTTCCCTAATTGGGAATGCCATAGCCTCACTGGCTCCAGACGGTTGGGAGCAGTTGGGACTCTTATGCGGTATTCAAATAAAATAAAAAAAATACATATACAGTCAAACTTGGTCATTAAAGCGGGAGGAGACCGACTAAAATTGCTCCTTATAGTCGTTACTCGTTATATCCGCAGGGTTTAAAAAAAACCTATGTGCCTACTTACCTTCCTCTACTATCAATATATTATTTTTGTAATATGTACATACATATATATATATATATACTTTTATTGATGATGTTTATAATCAGTCAGTTAGTTCAGGGCTTTCAAGAAAAAATCACTACATTGTCCATCAAATCACTAGCTTGATACATGTATTGTTTCGGCCGTAAAATTCCTCTTGCCATAAATTACTAGCTTGATATGTATCAGTGGCCGAAACAATACATGTGTATTGTTTCGGCCACTGAATCACTGTTTTATGACAAGAACAATCGCACCAGCTAGTGATTTATGGCAAGATGGATTTTTACGGCCGAAACAAAACATGTATCGAGCTAGTAATTTATGGCAACAGGGATTTTTACGGCCGAAACAATACATGTATCAAGCTAGTGATTTATGGCAAGGGGGATTTTGACGGCCGAAACAATACATGTATCAAGCTACTGATTTGATGGACAATTTAGTGATTTTTTCTTGAAAGCCCTAAACTAACTGACTGATTATAAACTTCATATATATATATATATGTATGTACATATTAAAAAAATAATATATTGATAGTAGAGGAAGGTAAGTAGGCACATACGTTTTTTTTAAACCCTGCGGATATAACGAGTAACGACTATAAGGAGCAATTTTAGTTAGTCTCCTCCCGCTTTAATGACCAAGTTTGACTGTATATGTATTTTTTTTTTATATGAATACCGCACAAGAGGCCCAACTGCTCTCAACCGTCTGGAGCCAGTGAGACTATGGCATTCCCAATTGGGGAATGTTGGGAAGCTGGAGGTATTGGGGAGGGGAAGGAGAAGGGGTAGAGAAAGGTGGGAAAATACCTGGCTATTCAGATCTGGTCACCAAACACGACTAAAAGCCATTTCAAGCAATGTTTCAATTCTGAATGGTGGTTTTTTACCAGGGCGATACTGGGAGTATCTTCCTCTCTGGAACATGCGCAAATATACCATATATTATTTTAAATTAATTAATTGTGAAACAACACAAATTAATTAAAATGTAAATAAAATTTAATGTTTTTATTAAGTTCTGCAAGTATTTTAGTTTTTATTATTGTGACAGCTGTTTCGGCGTTCAAGGCCATTTTCAAATTGCGGTTAAACCACATTGCGATGATTTATATGATTTTATTTACTCCCACCAATTCTAATTTGGACGATGTTTAAAATTATTTATTACCGGTAAAACCAATTCATTTAGAAAATAATAAAAGTTCTCTATTCTTTGAGGTACTAACATTTATAATGTGTTTTCCCCGTATTTAAATGACAATGTTTTCTTAATTGATTTATTTAAAGGTATTAAACGTACCCAAATGGATTTATAACACTTCAAACTTTCAAATGCGTTTTTCTCGAAACTATTGTGACTTGATTCAAACCAGTTCTACTATGACAAAATGGTTCATCGTCAAACTGTGGAATCTCTTTGTTCGGGTTCATTTAGTATGAGTATTAAAAATAGTGTTCAAGTTCGTTTGGATCCTGGTCCTCGTGACTGAGGATGGTGATGGATCCTGCATGGTGCCACATGCTCGGTGGACCATCGCCTCTATTGTAGAGACCGGTGTTTCTATTGTATGTGGCCAAAGAACTGGCTCAAATGCTTCAGGCAAGTGGCAGTGAGTTGCTCCTTGACATTCGGTGCCAACTCCACATGACGCTTTTTCCTTATTGCTTCTCTCATGGTCCATGAAATGACGGGTGATGTACTTGTTACTACGCTTCCTCAATTCCCCTACTCTGTTAAGTTGCCTATATTATTATATTAATTCTTCTTGATGTGTTTATTGTATTATTAAAGGTTTCAAAAACCAGAAGCTGCATGCACAAATTGGATGTGGAATGCCACCTAGATGTAAACACTTATCCCTGTCATCAAAAATGCAAGCGGTCTCTACCGTGTGGCCATTTCTGTTCTAGACTGTGCAAAGATACTTGCGGGGGTTGCGAAGTGAAGGTTAGTCCCAGCTTTTATTTTATACATTAGACTTTTTGAAGCTTTACACCGCCGGCAGGCCAATGTAATTGATTATCAGTTATTATTTGAAAATGTTTGGTCAATTTCATCAGAAGAAAGGAATAATTCAATTTACTTTGGGCACACGGACACGCCCACAACACACTTCTATTGCTTTATCTCTTCAATGATCTCAAGTTTTTTTTATGTCCACAATTTTAATCATATATACCTTTTGACTCTGTTCAGAAACTGGCGGCCCGTTTGATAGATTCCCCTATCTTAACAAACGGATTGCAAACTTTGCACAGCCGTCAGGTGAGAATGCTGTCCTTGTTCTACCGGTATTTCAATGGAAGCTGCTCTGAGGAATTAGCGTCACTGATCCCCTCGGCACCGGTGCATAGTCGGGAAACACGCCAAATATGTGTCCAACATTTGTATACGGTTGACATTTGTCATATGAGAACGGGTCGTTTCTATAACTCGTTCTTGAGTTCAACAGCCCGGCTATGGAACCATTTGCCGGCCTCTGCGTTTCCTCCCTCCTACAACATGGGTTACAAGACCCGCATTCACTGCTTCCTCTCAAAAATACCCTCCGCACAGCATCCTCAAAGATGACATAGGTCCTGAGAGAAATTTTTTTCTCAAGACCTCCTGTGTGGAGTTAAAATGTTAATATCAAGTTCTCCAAGTATTTTTAGTTTTTATTATTGTGACAGCTGTGTCGGCGTTCAAGGCCATTTTCAAACTGCGGTTAATCCACATTGTGACGACTTATTTATATGATTTTATTTACTCCCCCCCCATTCTAATTGGGATGGCTTTTTAAATTTGATTTACATTAAATTAAAAAAATAATAATTGAAAGGAGTTCTACGAATTAAACACAAAAACAATTAATACCTAAAAAATGTTTTCAGGTTGAAAAACAGATCCCTTGTGGACATAAAATTAAGATGAGTTGCTCCAAGGAGCCTATGGTCTCGCTGTGCCCAATGAAATGCTTGAAAACATTACCTTGTGGCCACCCCTGTCTTAAATTCTGCAGGGAGCCTTGTACGCAATCATCCTGTGAAACTCCAGTTCCCAATCCATTTGCTTCTCTGTGCAAACACGACTTCAACGTTCCCTGCTCGGTGACTCTGTTCGGTAAGTTCTCATCCTGTAAAATTTAATATTCATCAAAACCTTTGTACAGACTTTCTGCACAACGCACTTGAGCCGCTCCCGACTAGCAAATAAATAATTAAGTCGAAAAGACACAGAAGAGTAAAAGATTTAAGTAGTAACTGGGGGTCGAACCCAGGATCTTATGGTCTATCAGGGACCTTGCGCTCCTAATCCACTGAGCTACAGCCACCCCAATCTGTTCCATCATTTTTATCAGTACGGTTAATTCTTCTTCAATTAATTCCCATATTTACTACTACCTTTTTATTATGACTGCAAGATTCTACCCGAATTTATTTGTTTACTTTTGGAAGTGTCTCGAATATATTTATATGGGACATCTGTTGACTTTTTCTACAAGTCTGGGATTAATATTCAATGTTTTAATAACTTTATCAATATTATTACAATGAGGTTTAAAGCTTCAATAAGTTTTTCCAAAATTGAAAATAATTGAGCAGTCAAAAGGGCAAAATAATGTGTATGAAATCAATTATGACTGTAACAGTGTCTTCGGGCCTTCCCATCAATGTTAAAATATTTATTAACTTACTTGCCAGTCGGGAGCGGCTCACGTGCATTGTGGGGAAAGTCTGTACTAAAATTATGGACATGGAAAATTCATACCTTTTTCCATAATTACATTTTGTCCTGACTCTAACATTTAAAATAAAGTTCCTCCAATCTGGTCAATATTTGAATCCAGACATGCGTCAGGTTCCCACTCAGGCGTCATGGATTCAATTTCTCTGCTAGCATAGTCCTCCATCAAGGCACAAGCGACATTTTCCCGCTTGTTGGTTGTTCGCAACCCTAGAACAGCAGTTCCCATTTTTTTTCGGCCACGGAACCCTATAAACAATACCTTGGATGTTGGCAGAATCTCAGTACCTCCTAAAAAAAAATGTACGATTTCAATCATATTTTTTGTGTACTTCTTCCTATATATCGTAATGTAAAATTCCTGTGTCAATTCTGGTTAGAGGTGCGTAAATGTGGAGATAATCTTCTCTACCCAGTGAGCGGGCTGCCTATTGCTACTGTAGGGCTTTTATTTGTATTTATTTCAAAGAATTGTAAATTTTGTTTCATGTGCTAGCGGCACTTGCTGATAGCAATCTTATATTTAAGCCCACCCACTAAGGTAATGGAGGGTATAAAATGGAATTTGGGTGCAGACGGAGGGGATCAGTGCTGGGGATCCAGCGGCCGAGATTGGAGATAAAGGAATTCGAGTTTGATTCTAATTTGGAGTAAAATGTTTTGGCTAAATATATTATATGTTTTCGGAGTGGATGAATTTTCGAGCCCGTGTTAATTATGATATTCCTGACGAACCGGGGACTTTTGGTGAATCGTCGGAGCAATGCATTCTGGAATGATTCGTGCATTTTTGTATTTGAAGTAGCCCATATGGGTGATGCGTACGTTAATTTTGGTCGGATTGTCGATGTGTAAATGAGAAATATATTTTTTAGGTTGAGTTTACTGTTGTAGCTGATAAGGGAGTATAGTGTGTTTGCTGTTCTTCTCACTTTCGCTAGTTTTTCATTAATGAGTGCGTTCCATCGTAGTTTCCAGCCGAGTATCACTCCTAGGTACTAGGTACTTTTTTGCATGGTATGATTTTGTCGTACATTTTGACATACCCACCACCGGGGTGCCACGAGTTCTTCGTCTTGAGAAGAAAACTGCAGCACTCTTGGTCAGGTTCACGTCAATGCGCCACTTGTCATACCATTTTTGGATGAGTACTTCTTCCTAAATAAATATTAAACATTTTATATATCGCACATCAAAGCAATTTCTCAGAGCCAATGAGACTATGGCATCCCCAATTGGGGTATGTTGCGAGGCTCAAGGGAGTGGCATATGAATTGTATTATACACAGAGACATAGAAGAATGGCGAAAATGTTGCAGTTACTGTATTTCTTGTACACACAGCCAACCAATAAATGCTGTTGTTTTTTGTCATTCATCAACACAATTTCTGTTTTTCTAGTTCACACTCAACTTAGTATATTCTGTCGATTTTTATCATTCGCAGTATACCACAGTAAGGAACTACAGTCCAATTTTTTTTATTCTTTTTTTGTCAATAATAACGTTCAAACTTAAATACCAGTATATTTAGTTTTTGTTTTTCGAAAGTATGTTTTCAGAGTCAAAATAATTTTCAAATTATCCATTTTTCCAAGCCCGCCAAAACGCTCCAAATCTATGGCCGGTCGGTGTTGATCAGTTTTGAGGTTAGAACGTCAAAAGTCAAAACAAGGATGAGCTTTACCGTATATTATTGTATATTCTGTTCATGGTAAACTATAACTAAACATAAGTTGTCAAATTATGTACCTTTTTAGAAACTTTAACTCAAAGAATAATAATAGTATTGAGCATTAACAGCATAATATCCGTATTGATAATTGGTTTAATCATGAATACTCTAATTTCTTTCCTGAATAATAGTTTTTTTTAAATTGAGTAATAATTATAGAGCTTAAAGTTACCCAAATTAAGTTTAAATTTCGCCAAAACTAAAAAAAAAAACATGTTTAAAATACAAAACAAAATCGAAAAATAAAAATTTCTATACTAATCCAAAAACAGAATGCACATGTGACGTTAGATGTTCCAAATGCAATGGTACCAACATAACAAGGTGTTTTAATGAAATGATTTTTTATGAAGAGAGTGGGATATGAATTATGTTGTCTATGAAGAAATGAAAAATGCGCTGCAGGTGAAAATTTTGTAAATTATGCATTTCTTGTCTACGGTAAAACCAAAGAATGCTCTCGATTTCAATCATTCCGTAACCAAAAAATATTTTGGATATCATATGAGTATTTTTTAAAACGGAAATAAAAATATTTTTAACTTAGATTTGGAAATCACCGCAGGTCAATTTTTTTTTCTTTGAAGGTGCTGATCCATAAAATGCTATCATTTTAATCATCAAGCCCCTTGCTATATATTTTCTACTTGTAAATAGTTTATTTTTTGGGGAAGGGGCCCGGGACCCCTCGGCCCCCCTGGGTGCACCACTGTCTGACAGATAAAGTATAACCAAAAGCCATTCCATCTGTCATGCTGCCAATATCATGTAACTGGATTTATTTGAAATGGGGAAGTAAGCACTTATTAAAACATGTAATAAGTAATGATTATTTTCTCTTTGAATTTTAGATTCAAAAGTTGGTCCTATTTTGACCATGCCATACTGCTCCCACCCGTGTGGGGCTATCCTCCCAGACTGTGGGCACACGTGCAAGGGCACGTGCGGCCAGTGCTCTGGAGGAAGGCTGCACGTGTCCTGCGGGGAGCCCTGCGGACTCACACTCGTCTGTGGGCACAGGTAAGTAACTGACCTCCCACACTTATCCGTAATTGAATCCGATTACCGGGATATTAAATCCATAGTCGGAGTCGATTGTATCGGTAAACCACCTGCAAGACTCCATATTCTTACCAACGTAAATTTGGTTCCAGTTTCGGGCGGTAAGAGTATTAGACTGGCACATGTTTACTCGGTCTCATAATAATTTTTGTAACAATCTGAGATCCAGATAACATACATCCCGGTTGGACGGTGCATCAACCTACAAGTATTTGTGGATTATAATCATTATGTTAAATGATTTTTCAGCTGTGAGGAACCATGCCGCGAAGCTTGTCCGCCGTGTACAAAGAAATGCGGTGTGAAGTGCCAGCATTCTGAATGCTCGCTTTCTTGTGGAATTCCATGTCCACCTTGCACGGTAAGAATATCTTAAAAAATTATTTATCAAAAACTTATAAATATACTGTAAAACTCTATTACTGTGGCACCCCAAAACCATTTTTTTCTCTTTTTTTTTGTCGTTTTTCTTTTCCATATATTTCAACACAGTGAAAATAATTTCCGGTTTTACGCACATTTCAAAAATTCAATTCTCATTTTAAAAGGTACTCTCCAAATGAATTCAGAGTCGAAATAATCACAGCCTCTAAAATTAGTGTTGTAACTTTAACCGGATAAAACTTTTTCTGACAAAATTATCAATTGATAATAGATTTATAAAAAAATATGACTTATTATTCCTGCATATTTGACAGGCAGGGTCGAGGTGGGGGGTTGGGCTGTTGCTTGGCTGAGTAATTGGTGAAGACATGTGAAAAAAAATTGTTTTATTAAAAAAAATGTCACCGGACCCCATAATTTCATTTACAATTTTTACTCCAAACAAGGTCAGGAATCACAGTTAAAGTAAGTCAGGTACGTCTCTTAACACCCTGTATAATACAGTATATTAATTATGTATAAAAACACTCTTAGTTTGGGTTTAAAGAGAAAGTTAAAATTTTTATTATTTTGCATCTCCGCTGATGTAATTAGTTGTTTCTCGTTGAAATTCAGCTCATACGAAGTGTTGTTTCATTTAACTATGTGCAGAGTATGAATTGTAAAACTTTACCAAAACTAACTTTCAAACAATTTAACAGAAAAACAAAAGTATACAATAAACATTCAATCTGCTGTGATTCGAGAATATATTCTGATAAAATTGACATTTTCATAAAAGTGAATAAATATGAACTCATTTCAAATTTACATAATGGCAATGGTTTAACCATGTTTTCGAGTAATCATCGAACTTAACTAATAATGACAACTGGAGGTGGTTCCGCCACTGTCCCTTTCTCTCACATGTGTAATACGTAAACCGAGTGAGAAAGAATGACCTGTGTTTTTGACTCATGATGCAGCCACAGCGGCGGGCGGTAGGTACCTCATTTTAAGGCGATTATCGCCGAGTATTATAATAAAATATTGACTTTACAGAAAAGGGTAGATCTGGGTAGTATAGTTTTGTATTTTAGCAATAATTTCACTTAACGTCTAAATGTAAAACTGACATAAAACCGGGTGCAGAAATTTTTAAAAATCGTAATCATCGGGGGGAGAATGCGTATGAGAATGTATGGATAAATTGGATCTCCGGACTTTTTGACATAAAAAGTGGAAAAACATGAAATAGGGATGACGTAAAACTGAAGTTTTACTGTACACTGCTCACTGACATATTATTTTACTCCGCCTAAATTTTATTTAATGGGATAATACAAAAAAGTCGGGAAGTTATCCATAGTATTTCTTGTCTGGGTAAGAAACCCAACATATTTAAAACATAACAAATTGATCTTACTCAGTTTACCATTAAAAGTTTAAATTTCAGAACTAAAAAAAAAAAAAAATTGTTTTAATATCTCTCTGACGAGTCCATATTTGTGTGCTTGGCATGTAAAGGCACCTATCATCTAGCCTGTGGAGGGATAACGGAGAATACTTACCGTAGACTTACTCAAGAACCTTAAGCGCATCAGAAGTACAAAGTAAAATAATTGTTTTAATATCTCTCTGACGAGTCCATATTTGTGTGCTCGGCATGTAAAGGCACCTATCATCTAGCCTGTGGAGGGATAACGGAGAATACTTACCGTAGACTTACTCAAGAACCTTAAACGCATCAGAAGTACAAAGTAAAATAATTGTTTTAATATCTCTCTGACGAGTCCATATTTGTGTGCTCAGCATGTAAAGGCACCTATCATCTAACCTGTGGAGGGATAACGGAGAATACTTACCGTAGACTTACTCAAGAACCTTAAGCGCATCAGAAGTACAAACAAAGTAAAGGAGACAAGGAATCTTACTCTACTGACACTACTATCTCGTCGGAGATATCTTGTAACAACACACCTTTGGAGCTGTACAAAAATAATAGCCAGCAAAACGTCATCATCATCGACCACCGCTCACACCACGACTAATTTAGAAGACTTTCAGGATTTAGTTATAAGGTCGAGCTCCGTTTTGGAAGTCAGAATTTTGCAGAATTTCAAAAACGAGCCCTTAAGGCCAATAACGTGAAAATAAGAGGGATTCCAGAAATTAAAGATGTAGTTTTAACATTTGCAAAACAACCGGTTTCCCATTCAAGTAAAGGACCTCGACGCTGTTTATCGTTCAGCCAAAGCAACCGCGATCAATTTTCCTGAAAATACAATCGAATCAACTGAGAAGAAATCAACTTTTATCTGATGTGCAAACCTTCAACAAAAATAACACCGACACTGAAGACAAACACTTTGAACATTGGTATCGCCGGACCCCGCTCGCAGATCTATGTTTCTATACAGCTGACGTTTCATACAAATCAACTTTATTTTTAAAACTGACAAGTGGCCAAAGTGAAAAAATATAGATTTCCTTGGATCAAAGTGGGGCAAATATATGTCCGGAAGGACAAAGGTTCAAATACCATATATCCAATGAAACTAAACTGACATCACTATGAGTTACTCGAACTAAATGCACTCTGGAGGTATGTCTCGTCTCGCTCATTTACATGTATTATTATAAACTCTACTGACTCCGCTACTTCAATGCTAATGCTTTTTGCCATCACTTACGTAGGACTACGATGATTATATTTGTTTTTGTCAACACTGCTATATACTATATTATACTTTGTAAGTCGATCCTAAACCTCTAATACTGAAACATTTATTGCGTCAAGATTCATTTCAAAATTATTTTGATTCATTAATTGATAAACTAAAGTTCTTAAAAACTTAAGACAAGATTTTTGTGCATATCGCAAATGGTAACAATGGTGCGGGTTCGAGTCCCGTCGGCGACATTTATCTTTGCTCGGAAAGGTTTTTTTCAATTTGGATGAGTGTTTCGGGCTAATAATTATTGTTTATAAAAATAATTATTTTGATTAAATTACCATCTGATGTCTATAATGATACCGGTATTACTTGCAACATGAATGTGATTGACAATCTTAACCCTCCCTTCCCTGTGATGGGAATCTTCTAAACGTTGCTTCTAATAACCATCAATATCTATATAAATATAATAAATACAAGGTTAAGATTTTAGGTCTCCATAATATATTTACGCATTGATTTAAAAAATAATATTAATGATAATCAGAATTTATCGGGTACATCGAAGGTATTTTGTGAACATCGGAAACAAATTCGTGTATAACAGCGCTGTGAGTGCCTCGACATTGGGTCTCGACGATATGTGAAAAGTATGCGGGAAGCGCAACACTATATTCGCATCTCACTCTTGCGTACTGTAGAAGCCCGAGGAGCTCGATGTTCTCAGTCGTGTTTTTTTCCTTCGAGGCGTAGAGGCGTGCTAGCGGCAGTAGCTCTCGGGCTTGCAACCAGAGTGGATCTGTGCCCATTCCGTGAGCGTTGCAGATGATTTTTTAATATTTTCAGCAAATAAATCTCAATTATTATAATTTTTGATTTCATTTATAATTACTTAAGGGGATTAGATATGAATTTTCTTATTTTTCAGATTAAAAATCGCTAATTTTTGATTGTGTAGTGACTACCCAACACCGGAACGCGCATTTTTATTTTGGCACCGTAAGGGAAAGGTTAAAGATGTCATCTTTATTAATGTGGAGAGCCATGCGCATGAGGTCGGGCTCGACAGGGGGGGCTGGCAACGTAGTATGGTGGCGTCGTGTAGGCGAACAGGTCCAATCGCGTGTGGTAGGGCATGTCTTCTGACTGTGCCCTGCGGGGTACTGATGCATCCACTGTACACATCATATTGCGCAGCAGGTCATTCAACTCGTGGCGGTGCTTTCCTGGCAGAGGTGGTTTGTGGGGTTAAAAAGTGGGGAAGCAGGAACATACCTTTAAAAGTGTTTTTATACAGGGTATTTCACTATATACCCGACAGACTTTAAGAGGAATGGCTGCGCTGCCTGTTTCATACATAACTTAATTTTGGATTTGAGGCCAAAATACCCATCTAAACTGAATGATATATTTTTTTTAATTAATGGTTTAGTAAATATCTACTACATATGAGAAGTATTTTATTTATTTTTGTTTTAAATTATGTAATATATGCCATAGAAATGTTTTACGAGTTTATCGTATTTAAAAAAAAAAAAGTCATATTTACATTGTAAATATGATTACATAAATAAAAACAAAACATTTAATTAATATATTTTTTTGGGGCGATATTTTAAATTATGTACGGCAAATTTGTGTTCCAACGTAAACTGGTAGTTTTTAATTTAATTTAAAGTCCACCGTAATCCTTATTTTAACATTCTTTAAATTTTATATTTTCAAAGTGGACGGGCTAAAACTTTTTTTTAATCAATTCCTCTAATGGCCTATATTTCATAATGTAAAACAAAAATAAATAAAATACTTCTCATATGTACTAGATATATACTAAACCTTTAATTTAAAAAATAAATCATTAGGTTTAGGTGAGTGTTTTGACCTCAAATCCAAAATTAAGTTTTGTATGAAAAAGGCCAGAAAACAACAAAAAATTTCATCATATGTCGCCACTGGGTACAACCTAGCGCATTGCATGATTCACATTCACACTGTCTCTTTCTAAGAAAATTAATACCTACATCAAACTATAAAAACACTAGGATAGCCAATGAATTCTCACCACATGTACGCGCTATATCTTGAAAAGGGTTAAACTTATGGAAAAAATTCAGATTACCAATCTTGTAGATAATAATATTTCCTATGACTTAATGGAAATCCACTTGTTGCAGGCTGTGTCACACTGGTATGATGAGTTACTATAAAGACAACCAATTCTAGTAAAATACAAATACATAAGTGGGTTGATAATATTTAAATTGAATCAAATGACATATACTGTATTTTGGAAGTATACACGTGCATCTATCTCCCTCCTTTTCTAATCTATTTTTTTGAGGAGGCACAGTCTCCCCTTCCTCTTTGCACGAACTGCCACTGGCTCCTGGGGAGGGAGAGCCCCAACGGCGCCCTGCAAAACTGATTTCCGAGTTCATGGAGGCACTCAGCGGGCTGGGGGGTGTGGGGCCAGTGCTGCCTAAGCGCCGCGCCACCGTAGCGTAGATGGGACCCTCTGTGTATAAGTAGCGAGACTATGGCATCCCTAATTGGGTTATGTTCTAAGGTAGAGGGAAGGGGAAAGAGTAGGGGAGGGGGAAATCCATTTCATAGCTATATACGGAAACAGATTGCTTCTAAAGTGTCTACTTCTACCATACTACATAATTTCTTCAATTAAACAGTTACCTGCGAGATAGACATAGCAAACACCCTTGCCATACAATTCGACAATACCTTTGTCAATGAACCAGACACCAATATAGTATTGTATGTAGATAGCTCACTATGCGAAATCGTATTTACTCCAATTAGCAGTTAAGAATATTTTAAAGGGGTTGCCAGAAGATATTGCTGTTGGTCCCCGATAATATTCCTGTTATTGTTCTCAAAGAATGTGCAGCTACTCTCAGTCATCCTACAGCTTTGGTTATGCAACAACCTGTTTTAAGCGGGAAACTGCCTAGGGATTGGAAAAGAACTACAATTGCACCCCATTTATAAAAAAGGTGATAAACTCAAACCAGCAAATTAGACCTATAATTGTGGAAAGAATGATGGTGAGTGAGATACGCTCATTCTTGATCAAACTTGACATAATCTCAAACAAACAACGTGGATTTATACCATTTACCAATCTTATTCTTAACGTAGATTACTAGTTCGAATTAGCAACCAACTGTCAACTGAGCGAAATGTGACAAGCGGTGTCCCTCAAGGATCATTTCTGTGTCCAGTTCTGTTTAGTTTTTACATCACAGATCTGCATACCATAATAAAATCAAACTCCAGCTGTTTCACAGATGATACGAAATTCGCCAATCCATTTATAAATCATGACCCACTTCAATGAAGTATATCAAAGGACAAAGGATTGGCTTCTAAAACTCAATGTTGAAAAATGCGCTGTCCAACATATCGCTTAAATTAAATCTAACCCTAAACTTGCATACAAACTTAATGGAACACTTCTAAAAGCAGTGACGCTACTACAAGACCTAAGAGTTACCATATCACAAGACTTGAAATGGCAACCGCATATTGCAGGGATCATCAAAAGAGCAAATTCAATAAAATACTTAATCAGGAAAGTCTTCCTTGGTCTAAAACCGGACATGATGTTAAAAATTCATTACAAAACATATGTGCGACCTCTCCTGAAATATGTTTTCGAGTCAACTTATGAAGTTCGTATTTTGTAAAGAATATTGATCTGATAATTTTCATCTTGAAAAGAACTTCGTATGAGCTTAAAAACAATCAGTTTTTAAATAAAACCTAGTCCACCCCAGCACAGGAACCCCTAGTGAGGAGGACTAAGAAAAACATTACAAATTGTCTTATTAGCTTTGTAAAATTTTATTACCTAAATGAAAATTATCTATTGAAACTAAATAGATAAAAATAAAATAGAGAAAGTACAGAGACGATTCATAAAAATACCAAGAGCTTTGAAAGACCCGCACTATGAAGATAGCCTCAAGGAATTAAAATTACCAACATTAAAAGAAAGAAGAGACAGGACTTGATTGAGACTCAAAATTTTATCTGGACATTATAGTTGCCCCAGTGTTCAGGAAATCTTCACCAACACAAATGTAAATATCTATGGACACTAAAAAAAAAAGAACAAACCACCCTTTGCATCCAATCCAAGGAAACCTTGCTAATACAGTAATAGAAGCATGGAACAAACTTCCACGACATGTCATTGGTGCTACAAATCAATTTAAAGCTCCTCTGGATTCTCATTTGGAGAGAAAAAAGGATTGACTTGCTGTGAAATTATGAGCGCATCGGTAGAATGCTGCCCAAACATTAACTAATAAGAATATGACTTTGAAAACTGGAAATATTTTTCGCAGTGACAGAATAATTTATTTTTTTTCGTGTGTGTCTAAAACGAGAAGCGAGAATGTCTTAAGCATTTGCCAATCAAATAAAATTTATTTAATTATTGTATAAACATATTTATGGCTCAAAATCCCTTGAAAACGTGACCATTCCGAATCGACTCCATATTGCGCCTCGGCGTTGAACAGAACAATGTGGATGCCCATTATGGCACGTTGGGGTTCCACAGGTTAACAGTTTTCGGTCTCTCGCAATGTTATTAATGATTTTTATTTCCATACGTTCCGGTAATTGAGCACCATTAGATTGGAGATTATTATTATTTTATTCTAGCACCCTTGCCAAAGGAAATGTATCCACGGGTCATGCACAACGCTGTGTGGTTCTGAGTGTGACATTCCCGCATGCTCAGAAGCCTGCAACCAGTTGCAGGAGTGCGGCCACGCTTGCCGCGGCCTGTGTGGGGAGCCCTGCCCGCAGATATGCAATGTCTGCCAACCGCAACTCTTCCCTGAAATATTCTTTGGAAATGAAGAAGACGAAGGTGCGATGTAAGTCACATTTCTTTTATTATTTTTAATTGATTAAACTGAAACTAGTTCCACTTCATGTGGTCCATTATTAACTTACATTTTTTTATATTTTAATTTACATGTTGCTTGTTTCTAATACTTATTACTTACATAACTTTCACATCTTACTCTAAATATGCTTAATCTACGTACATTTTCTATTTCACGGGAAAGTAATTTAGACATTTTAATGCCTTTACGCGATTTTGTGTTTGGGATTTGTTTATTTTTTTAGTTTAATATCTTCTTTCCTACTTGTATGGTGTATGTGAAAGTCTTTATTGTAATGTATTTTGTCTCTAAAGTAAAGTGGTAGTAAATTATTTAAAACTTTGTAAATAAAAATTCAAACATAGAAAATTGTTTGTTTAACACTCGTTATGTCTAATTCCTTGAGCATTTTCTGTGTTGATTTATTACACTTTGTCTCATTGCTCTATTCTGATTTATTTGGAGTCCATTTAAGCTAGCTACGAGTACATTACTTGGATAGAGAACACGAGAACAGCAGTATGTGTGAGGCGCAACAATTGTTTTATAAATTAGTAAACTTGTATTTGTTTATGGAAATACTTTCCAATTCTTCCAAGGAACGACACCTTTGTAGACCTATTTTGCAATAAAATCGGCATTTTCTTCAAGAATCTTTGAATCTAACATTATTCCCAAGTACTTTATATTATTTACCTTTTCCAAGTTTTAACCATCCATTATTACGTGATGATGTTCGCAGTATTTTCGGTTACCAATGATCATGTACTTTGTTTTTGAGACGTCCTCCCTTGCTTGTACTATACAACCTGGGGAACTACGATGCCACGTGGCTGGGCGACGCTGCTGGGTGGGTTGGAAGGTTTTATATGGGTCTGAAGAGGCCGGGATTAAATAAGGGAGAAAAGGTGGATATACTTCAGCTGCTCCTTCCACAGTTTTAGTATACCTCTACCTACACTTTATCTGTGCATTCGAGATGACAATCAATAATAATAATAGTTGGATAATTATTTGTTTAGCGCCGTTGTTGTGAAAAATCACCTCAAGGGCGCTGTGTTGCTAATCAGAAGAACTGCCCTCCTTTAGAGTTGAGGAGGTTCCTTCCTTTTGTGCCGGGTGGGTACATCATCACCCCTTGTACCTTATTTAATGTAATAACATTTTCACAAATGACGAATGATCTATTTTCAGGTTTATCAAACTTGTGGACTGCCATCACGTGGTTGAGGTGGAGGGCCTGGACAGGTGGATGGAAGAGAAGCCCGACGGACAAATATCTGTCTCCTCTTGTCCGCAGTGCAAGACTCCCATAGTCAACACGCTGCGCTATTCCAACTTGGTGAAGCGATCTCGAGTTAAGGTAGAAGCAGTGAAGAAAAAAGTATTTGGTGATGGTCGTGAAAACCAAAAATTATTTCGCAAGATGTGTCAAGCAATTTCAACACTTGTGAAAGAAATGAGAAGAAAAAACCAGATGACCCAAGGTAACTCAATACATTATCGTAATTTAACTAGTACTTATTCCATGTTATTTAAATTTATTTTTTTGGACCCAATTTGTAAGAAATTAAAATCAAACATTTTGGTTGTTTTTAATGAGATTAATTCGTTTCGTGTTCGGGTTTTTAATAAGTCAAAATAAACTCATTTCATTCTAACTAGGTTCAGACTCTTTAGCTACAATACCTACCATTCTACGGTTATCTTAGGAAAATAAATATTACCACTTTTTCTTTAAAACAATGTGTCTTCCTATTATATGTATCACTGGCTATTTCAGTTATTTACTTTTAGGCTTTACCGTCTTTTTCCGACTTTAATAAAAAAGTTTTATTTTCAGTACCCCTTTGGCGTCAGCACCTAATATGTCTCATTGAGGTTGTGAACCATAATATAAAGCTTTTCAAGGGGAAACAAGTCTTCAGGTTAAGCGTCCTGGAAATAAAAAAGCTCTCGTTTGTGTTTGAAACACTGAACACAATTAAGGACATATATGAATCATCATACCATTTCCCCTCTGACATTGCTAACCTGCAGGTGACCATTTTGTTGAGAGCTATTATGCAGAAAGGGGGGAAGATTTTTCAGCCAAACTCCGAAGAGTTGGAAAACGAAATCTGCAGACTGGAAAGGATCATGGACATAACATGGATTGAAAAATATTATTCAAATGAAACAAAAGTGACAGAGTTGATAAATGATTTGAAAGCAATGGTGATTTTTTCCTTGGAACCACTGGACCAGAAAAAGAATAAAGCTATTTGCGAGGAACTTAAAAATTTGCGGAAACTAATTTCCATGTCACCAGTAACAGATAAGGAGAGGAGCATGATTGTTAAGGCCATGGGGTTTAAGCAGGGCCACTGGTATATGTGTCCCAATGGACATGCGTACTGTATCACGGAGTGTGGCGGGGCCACGGTGAGAAGCAAGTGTCCAGATTGCGGAGAAGTTATCGGTGGAGAATGTCACAGGCTGGTGGGAACAAATAAAGTAGCAACATTCATGGACGGAGCAAAGCACGGTGCCTGGTCTGACGCTGCCAACATGAACAACTATCAGTTAGATGATGAATGAATTATAAAGCTTCACTTCCAATTCATTGCCATCTTGCTTAACAAGGTGTGGGCAGTTTGAAGATGTCGACTGTGAATGAAAATATATAATTATTAGCCACCAAAACACACAAAATATGTAGCCTAGGGATAGTTTTATTTCCAGTTTTAATTTTTTTTATATTTTACATTTTCATAATTATAGTAAAAGGAAAAAGTAATTTTTTATATGTAAGGAAGTACATAGATATAATTTTGTTTTTTTGATTTTCACGATTTTAATGATTATCAACATCACCCCAGGCACAACGGCTGGTTGGATATATTTTTATTTTATTATTTTTATAGGTTTCTGGTTTACCTATGTCCACCCAGGCACAACGACTGGTTGGATATTTTTTTATTTTATTATTTTTATAGGTTTCTGGTTTACCTATGTCCACCCACGCACAACGGCTGGTTGGATATATTTTTATAGGTTTCTGGTTTACCTATGTCCACCCAGGCACAACGACTGGTTGGATATCTTTTTATTTTATTATTTTTATAGGTTTCTGGTTTACCTATGTGCACCCAGGCACAATGACTGGTTGTACATCTTTTTATTTTATTATTTTTATAGGTTTCTGGTTTACCTATGTCCACCCAGGCACAACGACTGGTTGGATATCTTTTTATTTTATTATTTTTATAGGTTTCTGGTTTACCTATGTCCACCCAGGCACAACGACTGGTTGGATATTTTTTTATTTTATTATTTTTATAGGTTTCTGGTTTACCTATGTCCACCCAGGCACAACGACTGGTTGGATATTTTTTTATTTTATTATTTTTATAGGTTTCTGGTTTACCTATGTGCACCCAGGCACAATGACTGGTTGTACATATTTTTATTTTATTATTTTTATAGGTTTCTGGTTTACCTATGTGCACCCAGGCACAATGACTGGTTGGATATCTTTTTATTTTATTATTTTTATAGGTTTCTGGTTTACCTATGTCCACCCACGCACAATGACTGTTTGGATATCTTTTTATTTTATTATTTTTATAGGTTTCTGGTTTACCTATGTCCACCCACGCACAATTACTGGTTGGATATCTTTTTATTTTATTATTTTTATAGGTTTCTGGTTTACCTATATCCGCCCAGGCACAATGGCTGGTTGGATATCTTTTTATTTTATTATTTTTATAGGTTTCTGGTTTACCTACATCCGCCCAGGCACAATGGCTGTTTGGATATCTTTTTATTTTATTATTTTTATAGGTTTCTGGTTTACCTATGTGCACCCAGGCACAATGACTGGTTGGATATCTTTTTATTTTCATATGTCTCTTTTCAAAGGAGCCTGTGACATTAAACCCCATGTCATTGGGTACACATTAGAAACTTTTTAAAATTATACACGGCTATAGCCCATTTATTATATTGTTAGTACTTTGAGGGTCTTTAAAATAAAATTTAATTAGTGATGGGTACATTTTTTATTTTTATATATGGATATTTATCATTACAACATCATTTTTTAAAGTAAATGAATAAAGCGAATCAAGAAAACTAAAAAAAAGGAAATATCAACATAAACTTAAAAGTATACCTATAAGATCTCTGAAAAACAATGATTTTTAGATACTTCGAAGTTCCCAATATTATAAAACTGCATTTAACTTTGCGAAAACAATTAGTATCCCCAATATAGCTATGAGTATATATACTACCGACGAGGAAAAAAAACTTGTTTACTTAATATTTCAATATTTTACATATAACGCCATATAGAAAACTGAGATCATGAAAATTATAGGAACAAGATGACACTTTTTGAACAACAAAAAAATATTATTGTCATTGTACAAAATTATATAACACCCTTCCAACTGAGATCAGTTAAATATTATTGTCATTGTACAAAATTATATAACGCCCTTCCAACTGAGATCAGTTAAATATTATTGTCATTGTACAAAATTATATAACGCCCTTCCAACTGAGATCAGTTAAATATTATTGTCATTGTACAAAATTATATAACACCCTTCCAACTGAGATCAGTTAAATATTATTGTCATTGTACAAAATTATATAACACCCTTCCAACTGAGATCAGTTAAATATTATTGTCATTGTACAAAATTATATAACACCCTTCCAACTGAGATCAGTTAAATATTATTGTCATTGTACAAAATTATATAACGCCCTTCCAACTTAGATCAGTTAAATATTATTGTCATTGTACAAAATTATATAACGCCCTACCAACTGAGATCAGGAAAAAAAACACCATTAGGTTCGTACTATGTATATAACACCTGTCGTGCATTAGCCCTTGTACAACTAAACCGTGTTTTATCTAGGAATTACAGACATATTACATATATACTAGAATGAGATTGTTTAAAATAAAATTATGTAACTTCATGTACATTACAGCCTTGTGTAGGTACATAAACACACTTAACTACTCTCGGGATATTAAATAATAATTAACTAAAAATGATTGAATTCACCGATATTTCTTTGTCAGTGCGGTGAATTTTTATAACAATTCAAATGGTACCCAAAGTGTATTCTTGATTCAGGTACAAGCTCCAGTTCGCTATATTTCAAGTATTTAAACATACAAATTCTAACCACTTCACAACACTAATTAAAACATTCATCAGTAAAGTTTAATAGATTACCAGTAACAAATAACATCATTTTGAAGCTAAACTCCAAGCTATCAACACTAATATTTGAGTAAAACATTGGATGTAAACCATAGATACAACACTGTTTTTAAAACCGTAAGCTAATGAAAATAATTCAGTTTGATTAAAAAAATCGTACACAAAAAAAATTCCCAGGCTGCCGGCTGGCAGACCAAGGAATTCTTCAACGAAATGATCTAGACTACAGTTATTCATTGGTTTCATTCATGTATTCGATGACTTAAAATTTACCTACTGATAGGCTCTTTAAATCTAACTGCCTGGCAAAAGCACGAGGCCGCCAGTCGGCAGACCTGTTTTTTTTTGTACTCTACTAATCGACCCCCATCGTAACAAAACATTTCCGTTAATTATTTTTTTCCAAAAAATGGTTAATTATTTCCATAACTGTACGGAACCCTCCAAGAGGCGCACCGGCAGATCAGCCTTTTTAAGGCTTACTAGATGCCTGTTCTCGCTACAAAGTAGTTTCCGATGACTTAGGATTTAATGTCACGGGATCCTAAGGTACCTGGTCTGCCTATATTTTCCCAGGCGCACCAGCTTGTGTTTTTTTTCTTTATTATTTTCCTGAATTTCAAGTTTATCTATATCCTCCCAGGCACAATGGTTGGTTGGACTTGTCTTTTTTTTTATGACAAAAAAATTATCAATATGTTAATTAGATTAAAACCTTGACCCTTGTACCCCACACCCTATATAGTATGTAATATTAATTATTTTTTGTGTTTAATTTGTGGAACTCCATTTAATTTTTTTTTTTAATTTAACGTAAATATAATTTAATAATTTTAGGCCTTTTATTAAAGCCAATTAATAGACCAAATTAGAATAGGGTGGGAGTAAATCCAATCATATAAATAAGTGGTCACAGTGTGGATTAACCGCAGTTTGAAAATGGCCTTGAAGGCCGAAACAACTGTTGCAATAATAAAAACTGAAAATTCTTGCAGAACTTAATAATAACATTATTTAATTTGATTTACACAAAGTTTTTAAAGTCTCCTACTTTGTCAGATTTTATACATATGTAGGGAAAGCATGGCATGACAACAGGTATTATTCTACTGAATCATATATATCAGGGATGGCCAGTGCGTCGATCGCGGACCTAGATATTGAACTATTTCTTGTTTAAACCAGTCAAAACTACTCAACGTTCCATTTCTTAAAATCAGTTACTTATTACCCTCCTCTTCTTTACTAGTGATACATCATATTATTGTAATGATTTTTTTGTATAATTTTTTTTATAATAAATAAAAAATGTCTTTGTTTTCAAAATACATATACATATTCGAATTGTAATTGGGTTTTTATTGTTGTCTCATGATATAATTACAAGCTATATCGGTCGATCACCACAATTTTTTTTATCATTAGTCGCTCCTTGAAAAAAAGGTGTGGCCACCCCTGATATATCAGGGGTTTATTTCTAAGATTAGTTTGGGCATCATTTACGTATTAGCTTTAGTTTTATTCATTCGCCTTTTTCTGTAAAATGTTATACGACAGTGTATGAGTACAGTAAATAAATATCTAGTTTACAAGCACTTTTTATTTATTTTATACCTGGCAAGCAAACTCCAAGTTGAAATCCCGGAGACACTTTGGTCCTGAGTTCTGATGTGGGGATGTCTGGCAAAGACAAATAAGGCTGCAATTTACTTGTTCCACTCGAGAAGAAGACAAACATAGCTAACTGTTTTCAATATAATAATTACTATTGTTCAATCAGTGAAAGATTATGAGAACTATGTTTTTGTTCCTGTCCTACCTATCACACTAAGTGGACCTATGGCGGTGTGCGAGCAGGATGGAGATGGAGATGGAGATTTATGTCTGACTGAGGAGGAAATTTAAAATAAAATTAAAATTACTGCCCCGGTTAAAGCAATCTTTAGGCCACTCTCTGACGGTCCGGTAGGGAAGCGACATAAACCTCATGCGTGATACCGACAGGGCACTGCGCCATACATTTCAATGGGCGCTAGCTCACGACTCGGGGGGGAAGCGGGAGCGGCGCCATGTACTTCTGTTATACCACAAACGGGACAACAATTCAGTAGCTTCTCGGTAAACACGCATCCTGTAATTCTATGCACTGTGTTTCGATCGTTTACGCGTCATTCATCCTTTGAGTTCAAACATGAAGCCGATATGAATTTTCAGCTAATAATGGAGGTAGAGAAATATGCACTCCTTTATAACTATAAATTACCGGCATATGCAGTAAAGGGGACAACAAAGAAAGCTTAGTGTGCAATAGGAAGACTTCTTATGCATGGAGTAACGTGCTGGACCAGTTCTTGGAGTGTTTTTTTTGACATTCATTTGCCGGAATTTGACATCATCTCCGGACAGTTACAATAATCTACAGTGAATGTTACATTCGATGTAGGGGTGGACCTAAAACTTCCTCCTTTTTTGTCTCGTTCGAAGGAATAAATAACATACCAGATACCATCATACCGTTTTCACTTGATTCTCTCGACATTTTCTGATTTTGACTCCGATAACATTCAGCGGTAAATGTAATAACAGAAATCTGCAATACCGACAATTTACTGGCGGCTACAAATCACTGCAGAGAGTCGATGGAGGAAATATCGCAAAACATTTCCTGCATTTTTGCTGGACCCGGTTTATGTTGATTCTCTACCGGACCGTCAAAGAATGGCATTTTAATATTACTATCTAGGATTGGGGTGCTTTGCTCTATGATCAAAGGTAGGCTGTGTGTAGTTTTTAAATTTGGGCTTAATTTGTACATTAAATATTTGAAAATGACATTATTATTTTCTTCCAGTAAATGTTATGGCCAACTGAACAAATGAGCCTTCAAGTTCTTTTCCAAATTCATGGAAAAAAGTTGTTTATTTCGGATTTATTATTGTGTAATATTAATTACATACAATGGGACTTGTACCCGCTAAGCCACTGCAAGTACCTTGTCAGCAGGTGTTTAGATTAACAATATTATATAATACAACAATGAATAACAATCATCATACAAATGTAGCGCAACAATAAAACAATATAGGTGCATGTTGATTACTCTAAGGTTAAAAGATGGGCGCGGGTTGTTTCTAACTAGGACATAATGTTCGAGATCTTGAGGGTCTTGGATTGATTATAGTGAGACTCTACTAATAGACCCTAGGCTGCAGGTAGTAAATTATCAAAGTAATGATGGTATGAATACGGGAATTCTTCTTTTATGAGAGGGTGATAAATTAGGTACTAACGTTTAAAACAAGGTGTTGAAATAATGAAGTTACCAAGGCACGTTGAAGAATTAAATAATGTGACATCTCAAAGAATCAGGAATTAATTATTGATTTTAGAAATGAGTTGGAACATTCTACCTATCCTTAGGACTGAAGATAATAAATTATCAAGTTAGTGACGGAATTAGTATGAATAATATATCCAAATGCGCATTAAGAGACCAGGGTGTCTGTTGTTTTGTTAATATTTTCTCGCATCTTTGTATGCGAGGAAATATCAAAAACTTATATGAGTAAGTAGTTCGATCTTGAATGCGATTCGGTGTCCAGCGCCTCTGGGAAGCAGTCTTTTATTCTGCATTCAGATTTACGGTTTTGTGAGGAATGAATAGTCTTGATGACTTCGATTATGAAATTGAGCTTACCTAGGTTTAAGTCACTAGCTACAGGTCCAAGTTGTAAGTCCTTATCTATATAACTCTTAGATGTAAATCACTAATTATAAGTCTGAATTAGGTAATTTCTATTTATTAATCTAAACTGTAAGCCATTAGTAATAAATCTAATATGTAAATTATTAGATATAGTCTAAGTGATAAGGTATATATTGGATAAATTATGTTGTGAAGCGCCGTTGAGGTGATTTCCTCGCGGAGACGGGCGGTGGAAGTGGTCCATTTGTTATTGTTATTATTATTACCTAAATGGATTTCTAAACCAAGCAAAAGGCACGTTTGGCACTCACATTACTGGCAGGAACGGTACCTATGCTGTTTCGATAATTGAATCAAACAGTGAGTAAATATCTTACTCACAATAGTTGGTTTAAAGGAGATAATTTAAAAGAATTATAAGTTTGTTTAAGTTGGCGATGGACACCTAGTACGGACCTGTGCGTGGAATAACGGAATGATCGGTCTGGAGTTCGTAGAGAGATAAGATATAGGCGGGTTTTGGGAGATAAGGGATAGTCGGTTTTGAGAGACGAGAGGGGAGAGTCGGTCTTGGGTAGGCAGTGAGAGTAGTTGGTTTTAGATAGGCAAAGAGAGTAGTAGTTTTGATTTGATAAAGCGAGCGGAAAAGGGGAGTTTTGGGAGACGAGCGTGATAGTCGAGGTTTTGGAAGAGGAGAGTGAAAGTCGGTTTTTAGGAGGGAGTCGGTCCTGGAGGTCGCATGGTGTTTTGCATGCTAAAAATACGTGAGAGTGGTAGTTAATGTTTTTCGGGTTTTGTTTGTGAAATTAAACTAATATATTTATGTGATTACGTGAAAAAATCCACAAAAAACTCAATCCAAAAACAGCGTCATTCGTAAAAGAAAAAACCTATTCTACGGAGTCATTTTAAGATTGGGGTCGAGTTTTGAATGATTTGAATGTTCATACCTCCAGCTCTATGGCATAGATTCGAGAACGGTTTTCCTATTTTATAATAAGAGTGATGGCCAGAACACGATTCCGTGAAAAACTACGGAAAAGGCCGGAGATATGGAGAGAAAAATCATTCAAAATTCGACCCCAACCTTGAATGAGTCCATAAAATATATTTTTTTTAATAAATGTCATTTTTTGCGTATTTTTTCACGGAATCGCATTTTGGCCATCATTCTTATTATAAAATATGATGGCCAGAATGCGATTCCGTGAAAAAATCCACAAAAAACTCAATCCAAAAATCCGTTCTGGCCATCACTCTTATTATAAAGTCGAAACCCATTTTTGAATCTATTGCAAAAGGCGGAGATAGAAGAGACAAATCATTCAAAATTCGACCCCAACCTTAAAATGACTCCATAAATAAGATTTTTGTACGAATGTCGTTTTTTGTGGATTTTTTCACGGAATCGCATTCTGGCCATCATTCTTATTATAAAATCGGATAACCGTTTTCCGAATCTATGCCATAGGGCTGGAGGTATGAACATTCAAATCACTCAAAACTCGACCCCAACCTTAAAATGACTCCGTAGAATAGGTTTTTTCTTTTACGAATGCCAGCTTTTTATTGAGTTTTTCACGGAATCGCGTTCTGCCATCACTTTATTATAAAGTCGAAACCCGCTTTGAATCTACGTGCGCCGTGGAGATATGAAGAGACAAATCATTCAAAAATTGACCACAACCTTGAAATGACCCATAAAATGAGATTTTTGTAATGAATGTCGTTTTGTGTGGATTTTTCACGGAATCGCATTCTGGCCATCATTCTTATTATGGCAAAATCGGATAACCCTGTTTTCCGAATCTATGCTTATAGGCCTGAGGTATGAAATATCTCAAATCACTCAAAACTCGACCCCAACCTTTAAAAATGACTCCGTGTGAATAGGTTTTTTCTTTCTTTACGAATGTCGCTTTTTTTATTGAGTTCTTCACGGAATCGCGTTCAGCCAATTTTATTATAAAGTCGAAACCTGCTTTTTGAATCTATTGCAAAAGGCCGGAGATATGAAGAGACAAATTATTCAAAATTCAACCCCAACCTTGAATGAGTCCATAAAATATATATTTTTTTAATATTTGTCATTTTTTGCGTGTTTTTTCACGGAATCGCATTTTGGCCATCATTCTTATTATAAAATATGATGGCCAGAATTTGATTCCGTGAAAAAATCCACAAAAAACTCAATCCAAAAATCCGTTCTGGCCATCACTCTTATTATAAAGTCGAAACCCGTTTTTGAATCTATTGCAAAAGGCCGGAGATATGAAGAGACAAATTATTCAAAATTCAACCCCAACCTTGAATGAGTCCATAAAATATATTTTTTTTTAATAAATGTCATTTTTTGCGTGTTTTTTCACGGAATCGCATTTTGGCCATCATTCTTATTATAAAATATGATGGCCAGAATTCGATTCCGTGAAAAAATCCACAAAAAACTCAATCCAAAAATCCGTTCTGGCCATCACTCTTATTATAAAGTCGAAACCCATTTTTGAATCTATTGCAAAAGGCCGGAGATATGAAGAGACAAATCATTCAAAATTCCACCCCAACCTTGAAATGACTCCATAAAATAAGATTTTTGTACGAATGTCGTTTTTTGTGGATTTTTTCACGGAATCGCATTCTGGCCATCATTCTTATTATAAAATCGGATAACCGTTTTCCGAATCTATGCCATAGGGCTGGAGGTATGAACATTCAAATCACTCAAAACTCGACCCCAACCTTAAAATGACTCCGTAGAATAGGTTTTTTCTTTTACGAATGTCGCTTTTTTATTGAGTTTTTCACGGAATCGCGTTCTGGCCATCACTCTTATTATAAAGTCGAAACCCGTTTTTGAATCTATTGCAAAAGGCCGGAGATATGAAGAGACAAATCATTCAAAATTCGACCCCAACCTTGAAATGACTCCATAAAATGAGATTTTTGTACGAATGTGGTTTTTTGTGGATTTTTTCACGGAATCGCATTCTGGCCATCATTCTTATTATAAAATCGGATAACCGTTTTCCGAATCTATGCCATAGGCCTGGAGGTATGAACATTCAAATCACTCAAAACTCGACCCCAACCTTAAAATGACCTGTAGAATAGGTTTTTCTTTTACGAATGTCGCTTTTTATTGAGTTCTTCACGGAATCGCGTTCTGGCCATCACTTTATTATAAAGTCGAAACCCGTTTTGAATCTATTGCAAAAGGCCGGAGATATGAAGAGACAAATTATTCAAAATTCAACCCCAACCTTGAATGAGTCCATAAAATATATATTTTTTTAATATTTGTCATTTTTTGCGTGTTTTTTCACGGAATCGCATTTTGGCCTTCATTCTTATTATAAAATATGATGGCCAGAATTCGATTCCGTGAAAAAATCCACAAAAAACTCAATCCAAAAATCCGTTCTGGCCATCACTCTTATTATAAAGTCGAAACCCGTTTTTGAATCTATTGCAAAAGGCCGGAGATATGAAGAGACAAATTATTCAAAATTCAACCCCAACCTTGAATGAGTCCATAAAATATATTTTTTTTAATAAATGTCATTTGTCGCTTTTTTTGGATTTTTTCACGGAATCGCATTCTGGCTATCATTATTATTATAAAAAATCGACAACCGTTTTCCGAATCTATGCCATAGGGCTGGAGGTAGCGAACATTCAAAATCACTTTCAAAACTTCGACCCCCAACCTTAAAATGACTCGTAGATTTCAGGTTTTTTCTTTTTACGAATGTCGCTTTTTATTGAGTTTTTTCACGGAATCGCGTTCTGCCATCACCTTATTATAAAGCCGAAACCCGTTTTGAATCTATTGCAAAAAGGTCGGAGATATGAAGAGACAAATCATTCAAAAATTCGACCCCCAACCTTGAAATGACTCCATAAATGAGATTTTTGGTAATGAATGTCGTTTTTTGTGGATTTTTTCACGGAATCGCATTCTGGCCATCATTCTTATTATAAAATCGGATAACCGTTTTCCGAATCTATGCCATAGGGCTGGAGGTATGAACATTCAAATCACTCAAAACTCGACCCCAACCTTAAAATGACTCCGTAGAATAGGTTTTTTCTTTTACGAATGTCGCTTTTTTATTGAGTTTTTCACGGAATCGCGTTCTGGCCATCACTCTTATTATAAAGTCGAAACCCGTTTTTGAATCTATTGCAAAAGGCCGGAGATATGAAGAGACAAATCATTCAAAATTCGACCCCAACCTTGAAATGACTCCATAAAATGAGATTTTTGTAAGAATGTCGTTTTTTGTGGATTTTTTCACGGAATCGCATTCTGGCCATCATTCTTATTATAAAATCGGATAACCGTTTTCCGAATCTATGCCATAGGGCTGGAGGTATGAACATTCAAATCACTCAAAACTCGACCCCAACCTTAAAATGACTCCGTAGAATAGGTTTTTTCTTTTACGAATGTCGCTTTTTTATTGAGTTTTTCACGGAATCGCGTTCTGGCCATCACTCTTATTATAAAGTCGAAACCCGTTTTTGAATCTATTGCAAAAGGCCGGAGATATGAAGAGACAAATCATTCAAAATTCGACCCCAACCTTGAAATGACTCCATAAAATAAGATTTTTGTACGAATGTCGTTTTTTGTGGATTTTTTCACGGAATCGCATTCTGGCCATCATTCTTATTATAAACTCGGATAACCGTTTTCCGAATCTATGCCATAGGCCTGGAGGTATGAACATTCAAATCACTCAAAACTCGACCCCAACCTTAAAATGACTCAGTAGAATAGGTTTTTTCTTTTACGAATGTCGCTTTTTTTATTGAGTTCTTCACGGAATCGCGTTCTGGCCATCACTCTTATTATAAAGTCGAAACCCGTTTTTGAATCTATTGCAAAAGGCCGGAGATATGAAGAGACAAATTATTCAAAATTCAACCCCAACCTTGAATGAGTCCATAAAATATATTTTTTTTTAATAAATGTCATTTTTTGCGTGTTTTTTCACGGAATCGCATTTTGGCCATCATTCTTATTATAAAATATGATGGCCAGAATTCGATTCCGTGAAAAAATCCACAAAAAACTCAATCCAAAAATCCGTTCTGGCCATCACTCTTATTATAAAGTCGAAACCCGGTTTTGAATCTATTGCAAAAGGCCGGAGATATGAAGAGACAAATTATTCAAAATTCAACCCCAACCTTGAATGAGTCCATAAAATATATTTTTTTTTAATAAATGTCATTTTTTGCGTGTTTTTTCACGGAATCGCATTTTGGCCATCATTCTTATTATAAAATATGATGGCCAGAAAAAATTCGATTCCGTGAAAAAATCCACAAAAAACTCAATCCAAAAATCCGTTCTGGCCATCACTCTTATTATAGTCGAAACCCATTTTTGAATCTATTGCAAAAGGCCGGAGATATGAAGAGACAAATCATTCAAAATTCCACCCCAACCTTGAAATGACTCCATAAAATAAGATTTTTGTACGAATGTCGTTTTTTGTGGATTTTTTCACGGAATCGCATTCTGGCCATCATTCTTATTATAAAATCGGATAACCGTTTTCCGAATCTATGCCATAGGGCTGGAGGTATGAACATTCAAATCACTCAAAACTCGACCCCAACCTTAAAATGACTCCGTAGAATAGGTTTTTTCTTTTACGAATGTCGCTTTTTTATTGAGTTTTTCACGGAATCGCGTTCTGGCCATCACTCTTATTATAAAGTCGAAACCCGTTTTTGAATCTATTGCAAAAGGCCGGAGATATGAAGAGACAAATCATTCCAAATTCGACCCCAACCTTGAAATGACTCCATAAAATGAGATTTTTGTACGAATGTCGTTTTTTGTGGATTTTTTCACGGAATCGCATTCTGGCCATCATTCTTATTATAAAATCGGATAACCGTTTTCCGAATCTATGCCATAGGCCTGGAGGTATGAACATTCAAATCACTCAAAACTCGACCCCAACCTTAAAATGACTCCGTAGAATAGGTTTTTTCTTTTACGAATGTCGCTTTTTTTATTGAGTTTCTTCACGGAATCGCGTTCTGGCCATCACTCTTATTATAAAGTCGAAACCCGTTTTTGAATCTATTGCAAAAGGCCGGAGATATGAAGAGACAAATCATTCAAAATTCGACCACAACCTTGAAATGACTCCATAAAATGAGATTTTTGTACGAATGTCGTTTTTTGTGGATTTTTTCACGGAATCGCATTCTGGCCATCATTCTTATTATAAAATCGGATAACCGTTTTCCGAATCTATGCCATAGGGCTGGAGGTATGAACATTCAAATCACTCAAAACTCGACCCCAACCTTAAAATGACTCCGTAGAATAGGTTTTTTCTTTTACGAATGTCGCTTTTTTTATTGAGTTTTTCACGGAATCGCGTTCTGGCCATCACTCTTATTATAAAGTCGAAACCCGTTTTTGAATCTATTGCAAAAGGCCGGAGATATGAAGAGACAAATCATTCAAAATTCGACCCCAACCTTGAAATGACTCCATAAAATGAGATTTTTGTACGAATGTCGTTTTTTGTGGATTTTTTCACGGAATCGCATTCTGGCCATCATTCTTATTATAAACTCGGATAACCGTTTTCCGAATCTATGCCATAGGCCTGGAGGTATGAACATTCAAATCACTCAAAACTCGACCCCAACCTTAAAATGACTCCGTAGAATAGGTTTTTTCTTTTACGAATGTCGCTTTTTTTATTGAGTTCTTCACGGAATCGCGTTCTGGCCATCACTCTTATTATAAAGTCGAAACCCGTTTTTGAATCTATTGCAAAAGGCCGGAGATATGAAGAGACAAATCATTCAAAATTCGACCACAACCTTGAAATGACTCCATAAAATGAGATTTTTGTAAGAATGTCGTTTTTTGTGGATTTTTTCACGGAATCGCATTCTGGCCATCATTCTTATTATAAAATCGGATAACCGTTTTCGAATCCTTGCCATGGGGCTGGAGGTATGAACGATGAATGCTCAAAAGCTCGACCCCAACCTTAAAATGACTCCGTAAATAGGTTTTTCTTTTTACGAAGATAATCGCTTTTTTATTGAGTTTTCACCCAGGAATCGCGTTCTGGTCATCACTCTTATTATAAGAAGTCGAAACCCGTTTTTGAATCTATTGCAAAAGGCCGGAGATATGAAGAGACAAATCATTCAAAATTCGACCCCAACCTTGAAATGACTCCATAAAATGAGATTTTTGTACGAATGTCGTTTTTTGTGGATTTTTTCACGGAATCGCATTCTGGCCATCATTCTTATTATAAAATCGGATAACCGTTTTCCGAATCTATGCCATAGGGCTGGAGGTATGAACATTCAAATCCCTCAAAACTCGACCCCAACCTTAAAATGACTCCGTAGAATAGGTTTTTTCTTTTACGAATGTCGCTTTTTTTATTGAGTTCTTCACGGAATCGCGTTCTGGCCATCACTCTTATTATTAAAAGGCCGGAGATATGAAGAGACAAATCATTCAAAATTCGACCCCAACCTTGAAATGACTCCATAAAATAAGATTTTTGTACGAATGTCGTTTTTTGTGGATTTTTTCACGGAATCGCATTCTGGCCATCATTCTTATTATAAAATCGGATAACCGTTTTCCGAATCTATGCCATAGGCCTGGAGGTATGAACATTCAAATCACTCAAAACTCGACCCCAACCTTAAAATGACTCCGTAGAATAGGTTTTTTCTTTTACGAATGTCCTTTTTTATTGAGTTTTTTCACCCGGAATCGCGTTCTGGCCATCCTCTTATTATAAAGTCAGAAGCCCGTTTTTGAATCTATTGCAAAAGGCCGGAGATATGAAGAGACAAATCATTCAAAATTCGACCCCAACCTTGAAATGACTCCATAAAATGAGATTTTTGTAAGAATGTCGTTTTTTGTGGATTTTTTCACGGAATCGCATTCTGGCCATCATTCTTATTATAAAATCGGATAACCGTTTTCCGAATCTATGCCATAGGGCTGGAGGTATGAACATTCAAATCACTCAAAACTCGACCCCAACCTTAAAATGACTCCGTAGAATAGGTTTTTTCTTTTACGAATGTCGCTTTTTTTATTGAGTTCTTCACGGAATCGCGTTCTGGCCATCACTCTTATTATTAAAAGGCCGGAGATATGAAGAGACAAATCATTCAAAATTCGACCCCAACCTTGAAATGACTCCATAAAATGAGATTTTTGTACGAATGTCGTTTTTTGTGGATTTTTTCACGGAATCGCATTCTGGCCATCATTCTTATTATAAAATCGGATAACCGTTTTCCGAATCTATGCCATAGGGCTGGAGGTATGAACATTCAAATCCCTCAAAACTCGACCCCAACCTTAAAATGACTCCGTAGAATAGGTTTTTTCTTTTACGAATGTCGCTTTTTTTATTGAGTTCTTCACGGAATCGCGTTCTGGCCATCACTCTTATTATAAAGTCGAAACCCGTTTTTGAATCTATTGCAAAAGGCCGGAGATATGAAGAGACAAATGATTCAAAATTCAACCCCAACCTTGAATGAGTCCATAAAATATATTTTTTTTTAATAAATGTAATTTTTTGCGTGTTTTTTCACGGAATCGCATTTTGGCCATCATTCTTATTATAAAATCAGTTGGCTTCGTTTTCCGAATCCTATGCCATAGGGCTGGAGGTATGAACATTCAAATCACTCAAAACTCGACTAACTTAAAATGACTCCGTAGAATAGGTTTTTCTTTTACGAATATCGCTTTTTATTGAGTTTTTCACGGAATCCGTTCTGGCCATCACTCTTATTATAAAGTCGAAACCCGGTTTTGAATCTATTGCAAAAGGCCGGAGATATGAAGAGACAAATTATTCAAAATTCAACCCCAACCTTGAATGAGTCCATAAAATATATTTTTTTTTAATAAATGTCATTTTTTGCGTGTTTTTTCACGGAATCGCATTTTGGCCATCATTCTTATTATAAAATATGATGGCCAGAATTCGATTCCGTGAAAAAATCCACAAAAAACTCAATCCAAAAATCCGTTCTGGCCATCACTCTTATTATAAAGTCGAAACCCATTTTTGAATCTATTGCAAAAGGCCGGAGATATGAAGAGACAAATCATTCAAAATTCCACCCCAACCTTGAAATGACTCCATAAAATAAGATTTTTGTACGAATGTCGTTTTTTGTGGATTTTTTCACGGAATCGCATTCTGGCCATCATTCTTATTATAAAATCGGATAACCGTTTTCCGAATCTATGCCATAGGGCTGGAGGTATGAACATTCAAATCACTCAAAACTCGACCCCAACCTTAAAATGACTCCGTAGAACAGGTTTTTTCTTTTACGAATGTCGCTTTTTTATTGAGTTTTTCACGGAATCGCGTTCTGGCCATCACTCTTATTATAAAGTCGAAACCCGTTTTTGAATCTATTGCAAAAGGCCGGAGATATGAAGAGACAAATCATTCAAAATTCCACCCCAACCTTGAAATGACTCCATAAAATGAAGATTTTTGTACGAATGTCTTTTTTTGTGTTTTTTTTCACGGAATCGCATTCTGGCCATCATTCTTATTATAAAATCGGATAACCGTTTTCCGAATCTATTCCATAGGGCTGGAGGTATGAACATTCAAATCACTCAAAACTCGACCCCAACCTTAAAATGACTCCGTAGAATAGGTTTTATCTTTTACGAATGTCGCTTTTTTTATTGAGTTTTTCACGGAATCGCGTTCTGGCCATCACTCTTATTATAAAGTCGAAACCCGTTTTTGAATCTATTGCAAAAGGCCGGAGATATGAAGAGACAAATGATTCAAAATTCAACCCCAACCTTGAATGAGTCCATAAAATATATTTTTTTTTAATAAATGTAATTTTTTGCGTGTTTTTTCACGGAATCGCATTTTGGCCATCATTCTTATTATAAAGTCGAAACCCATTTTTGAATCTATTGCAAAAGGCCGGAGATATGAAGAGACAAATCATTCAAAATTCGACCCCAACCTTGAAATGACTCCATAAAATAAGATTTTTGTACGAATGTCGTTTTTTGTGGATTTTTTCACGGAATCGCATTCTGGCCATCATTCTTATTATAAAATCGGAAAACCGTTTTCCGAATCTATGCCATAGGGCTGGAGGTATGAACATTCAAATCACTCAAAACTCGACCCCAACCTTAAAATGACTCCGTAGAATAGGTTTTTTCTTTTACGAATGTCGTTTATTTTATTGAGTTTTTCACGGAATCGCGTTCTGGCCATCACTCTTAGTATAAAGTCGAAACCCGTTTTTGAATCTATTGCAAAAGGCCGGAGATATGAAGAGACAAATTATTCAAAATTCAACCCCAACCTTGAATGAGTCCATAAAATATTTTTTTTTTTAATAAATGTCATTTTTTGCGTGTTTTTTCACGGAATCGCATTTTGGCCATCATTCTTATTATAAAGTCGAAACCCATTTTTGAATCTATTGCAAAAGGCCGGAGATATGAAGAGACAAATCATTCAAAATTCCACCCCAACCTTGAAATGACTCCATAAAATAAGATTTTTGTACGAATGTCGTTTTTTGTGGATTTTTTCACGGAATCGCATTCTGGCCATCATTCTTATTATAAAATCGGATAACCGTTTTCCGAATCTATGCCATAGGGCTGGAGGTATGAACATTCAAATCACTCAAAACTCGACCCTAACCTTAAAATGACTCCGTAGAATAGGTTTTTTCTTTTACGAATGTCGTTTAACGTTTGTGTTATCTGTATTAAATATGTTTGACGGTATGTAGTGTATTGTGTGGACTTACCAATACTTACCAAGCGCTTTCGTTAAAGATTGTCGCGGAGATATTAATGAAAGAATGTTCACCATTTGATTGATTTATTTCTCAATGCGTACAAAGTTCAGAAGGTATGTTTAAATACTAGAAGTGATGCATTATGCAAATCTACAAGTTACTAGTAAGTTCGACAAGTTCGACAACACGACCGAATCAGCAGGGAGCAGAAAAGTGAATAATTCTCCTGTTCTGTGGATAACAGAAAGTCGGCCGGTTGTCATTTGAATGAAGGGTTACCATAAGAAAAAAATAAACTTTGTGGCTAATAAGTTGTTTGCATATTACATACCTTCCGCCCAGTTTCTTAAACGACTTAAAATTACATAATCTTAAAGTATGGATGTAATACTAATACATATTCTTACAATTATCTTTGATGTAGATCAATAAGTACATACTCCAAATTGCTTATTGTTGATTAATATAAATCAAAGATAATTGTGTTGCATTTGCATATTGTAAATAAACTAAAAATAATTACATTCGACATTTTTTCTTTAAGACTTATTTTAAATATATAACATCACTTTAAAAGTCATCTTAAATTGTATTAATAGTATAAATAATAAATACTTAAGCTACCTCCTAAATAAACATTTTGCTTTGAGCAAATAAAGGAGTCAAGTGACTTACGATTAAATACAAGTCCTTATTTCAGACAACTTAAGCTTGATTAAAATCAACATATATATATCTGGTAAGTATAATACAGGATTTTTATATTATTCAACAAAGTGATTTCCCTATCACTGGAATAAAAAGAAAATTATTATTGAATTTAAGCTTAAAATTTAAATGTTTTTAATTTATGCCTATAACAAAAATATAAAGTTGTGTTCATGAAATTTGAGTCTTATTTTGTGTGTTTATTTCTAACTTATCGTTATTGTGGTTGTATAGTATTATCATTTTTCATGAACGAACAAGAGTATATTTTGTACGATTGCTTACCTATGCTTCGGTAAGATGGTGAATATATCAGTAAACAATAATTTTAATAATAACCTTTTAACATGTGTTATGTTGATTATATGGTCAGCATAATACATATTATCATGTTCTTTAGGTAACAGATATCTTTATGCAATTATATTTATATATGATACATTTTCTATATTTAGTGTAAGATATTCTGTAATGTTAAAATTACTATAGCTAGTTAAATGGTTTATTTACGTTACCATGGCATTTTCTTACAACTAGTTACATGGTGTACATGTTTTTAAAGATGAAAAACTTTTCAATATTACAACGGTTCATCTCGTCGATGACCGAGATGCATTTCTTTATACATAGTGTTTCTGCGCTATGTTTTTAAATAAAAATTGTATAACAACAGTACTAGAGTTCAAAATTTTTATACAAAAATTGTAGACTTTAGTATCAGTAACTTTAAAAAATATACATGGTTAGCTATGACTTGAATATGTTATTTAGGCATTATTTTTTTAATTTCTTTTAACCTCTTTGAGTTTAATATGGGTCGGTAGGAAAGAAAATAATTAATTTAATTTGCCAATTTAATTGCATTACGACAGGTATCTGTCGGGAAAATGTACTCTGCGACCAGATCTTGTTCGTTTGATTTCTGGGAGTGGTTCCTGGACAGATGCGTAAGCTGGCACGTTATCTTCTACAGGTATAAAAGCAGGTTTCAGTCGGTCTATGGAGACACGTTTAGGCTTTCCTTTTATGCTGATGACGAATGTCTTCTCATCGCGTTCTTCTACCTTGTAGGGACCTTCATAAGGGTTTTGAAGGGATTTTCTTCCACCGTCTGTTCTCAGAAAGACGTGGGTAGTCTGAGCTAGGTCTTTATGTACAAAGCACTTTCTTGATCCATGAGCGCTGGCAGGTGTTGGCTTAATATTTTCGAATTTTCTCTGCAAGCAACCGACGTATGTATCAGGATCTTCTCTAGGCGTTTCGGTGAAGAAATCGCTAGGTAGTCTCAATGTTCTACCGTACGTGAGTTCAGCAGGGGAACATTTTAGGTCTTCACGAACTGTGGATCTCAATCCGAGTAGAATTAGTGGGAGATTTTCCAACCAGTTCGGCTCGCCACTTGCCATAAGAGAGGCTTTCAGAGTACGATGCCATCTCTCTATTAAGCCATTGGCCTGTGGGTGATAAGCGGTGGTTCTTGTATGTTTGATACCAAATTTATCTGTTAGCTTCTTAAATAAGAAGCTCTCGAACTGACGTCCCTGGTCTGCAGTAATTGTCTCCGGGGTACCGTGACGAGTTATCCAGTGGTTCATCAGTGCGGTTGCTACTGTTTCAGCAGACATGTCCTTTAATGGTACAGCTTCAGGCCAGCGGGTGAATCTGTCGATCATCGTCAACAGGTATTGATAACCGTTGCATGCTGTAAGAGGGCCAACTAAATCAATATGAAGATTGCGGAAGCGGTCTTCTGGTAAAACGTATGTCGATAGTGGAGCTGCTGTATGTTGTGTGACTTTCGCTTTCTGGCAAGGGATACATTGTTTTACGAAGTTTTTTATATCTTTCGCCATGTTGGGCCAAACAAACCTCAACTTTATTGTCTTCGTTGTCCCTAGAATGCCTGGGTGACAGACATTGTGAACACTTTTAATTACCTCTGTTCGCATGGAAGCTGGAACAAAAGGTCTGACATGGCCAGTTGATATGTCACACCATAGTGATCTGTCTGTGCCGGGTATCACCATTTGACGCAGGGAGAGGCCGGTGTCATCTTTTGCCTTAATAATTTCGTCGTTTTGACACTGCGCTTCTGCCATCTTCCCATAGTCAATTGTAGTAGGACAGTTTATCTCTTCAATGCGAGATAGGGTGTCAGCTACTATATTTTGGAGTCCAGAGATGTGTCTAATATCCGTTGAAAGCTGTGCAATGTAATCCAACTGTCTTTCTTGACGTGGAGAGCTAGAGGCTCGTTTCTTGCTAAAGGCAAAGGTGATTGGCTTGTGGTCCGTGTACAATATAAAATTACGTCCTTCGACGTTGTTGCGAAAGTACTTCACGGCTTCATAGACACCTGTTAGTTCGCGGTCGAATGTACTGTAATTCCGCTGAGCTGGTGTGAATTTTTTAGAAAAAAATCCAAGTGGTTCCCATGTGTCGCCGTTGGACTGTTGTAAAGACGCTCCAATTGCTATGTCACTAGCGTCTACCATTATAGCGATCTTCGCATCGGACTTCAGGTGAGCTAGCAGCGCGGCATTAGCAAGGTGATTTTTACAGTCTTTGAAAGCCTTCGTTAATTCGACGTTCCATGTAAGTGTTCTCTTATCGTTTTTCTTGTATCCAGCGATGCAATCGAACAACTTAGCTTGAGTTTCGATAGCTTTAGGTAGGAACTTTCGGTAGTAGTTTAACATACCTAAAAAGCGACGTAGACCTTTCGCAGTTTTAGGTAGCGGAAATTCTGTTATAGCTTTAACTTTTTCTTTGATGGGAGTCATGCCCGTTTGATTAATAGTATGCCCCAGAAAGTTCACAGTAGTTTCACCAAATTTACATTTTTGAATGTTCATAACTAGTCCGTTGTCAGCTAGACGTTTTAACAATGTGTTTAAATGCCTCTGGTGTTCTTCTTCATTTGCTGAAGCGATTAATATGTCATCCAGGTACACAAAGCAAAAATCTAGATCTCTGGTGATAGCGTGCATAAAGCGCTGGAAACTTTGTGCCGCGTTGGATAAACCAAATTGCATAGACGTAAATTCATATAATCCGAACGGTGTGATGATGGCCGTTTTTGGGATATCTTCTGGTTCTACGGGTATCTGGTGGTACGCCCGCGCCAAGTCTATAGTTGAAAAAATCTTTGCCTTAGACAGTTTGTGGGCAAAGTCGTGGAGCTGGGGAATTGGATATTTGTCCGGTATTGTTTTCGCGTTTAGGCGTCTATAGTCCCCCACAAGGGCGCCATTCTCCATTGGGTTTCTTCACCATGTGCAATGGACTGGCCCAGTTGCTCTTGGAAGGTCTGCATATACCTTGTTCCATTAAAAATTTAAATTCACGTTTGGCTGCTTCTAGTAGGGCTGGTGCCAACCTGCGTGCACGTTCAGTCACAGGAGGGCCTCTGGTTTCGATAAAATGAGTCACCGTATGTTTCTTGGTTTCGGTTGTATTCATGTTCGGTCGCGTCAAACTTGGATACTTGTTAAGAATACCCCGGTACTTCGAAGTGTTTGAAATCGTTGAAATTCCCGTGGATATTCCTTTGTACGTCGTGCCGTTGATGTATAATCCGGTGGACTGGTCTGATATTACAGCCTTTTTTAGATTAACTGTAAGATTGAAGTTGTGCAGGAAATCGGCTCCGAGTATAGCTCTTGATACATCTGCAACTATAAATCTCCACTTCATGGTTCTGCGTAGGCCAAGGTTCAAATCCTGAATTTTTGTGCAGTAGGTTTTGATTTTAGTACCGTTTGCGCTGTACAAAGTAGTTGGGCAGTTATCAGAAGTAACAAACTTCCTGTTCTGGATGAAATGTCTAGGAATGACGGATACATCAGCGCCGGTGTCTACAAGAAATTTTTGACGCGTTTCACAGTCAAATATAAAGAGACGACAAGTGTTTGTAGGAATCTCACATGTCTCTACTGTGGAATTCCGCTGTCGTTTCCGTGTGCATTTTTTGGGAAAGGAACACGGCTTGTAGCATCTGTATGCTTTTTCTCCAAATTTATTATGCCAACGGCAATATCCATTGGTATTTCTGTTCGGAGATCTCCCCTGTGATCCTGATCTTGATCGTCTAGGTGGATTTTGTCTTGATGGGGATTGATGATGATGATTTTGAAAATTCTGCCTACCCCGTCTGTGGAAATCAGGTTGTGGATTGACCTGCGATGCCTTCAGTTGCTTCAATTCATGAGTGAGCTGCAATACTTGTTTTTGAAGGTCCAGCAGTACCGAGTTGTCTTCCTGTCGTGAGGATCCTGGTCTTTCGTTTCTTTCGACTGCGGTACATTCGTTCGAATTATAGACGTCGACTATTTTATCTGCCGCAGAAGCAAGTTGATTGAGGTCGTTGTCTGGCAGCGCGGATAGGATCGCTTGGATATGTTGTGGAAGTCGCTGCAGCCATAATGTTTTTACGATGGCACTCTTTGCTAAAGACGGTCCAGCCAACTCCATCATATGTCGGAGTAGACCTGTCGGTTTCCTGTCTTCTAACTGGATGCCAGTGAGGAGTCGAGTAAGGCGTTTTTCTTCCGAGTCCTGTAGTCGTTCGATGAGTGCCGTTTTGATACGTACGTATTTTTCTTGTACGGGAGGATTTGTTACGATGTCACTTACGCATTGTAGGGTATCTTGGTCGAGTGCAGCAATTATGATGTTGTATTTAGTAAAATCTTCCTTTATCCTTGAATTAACGAACTGAGCCTCCGCCTGAGCGAACCAAAGGGTGATGTTGGACCGCCAACAGGGTGGTAAACGTACAGAAACCTGATGAACGTCTGACGTCGGTGCATTGTGTTCTTCCATCGTGAACTTGCCGTAGTCTTTTTTTGGAATTATGATGAGATTTTCTGTTCCTGGTTCTTCGTTAGATCTTTCTTCGCGAGTGGTCATTACATAATTCCCATGCAGTATGCAGTAAATATGGCAAGAAAATATGACTAATATGACAAGAAAATATGTAAATTTGTCAAGGTTAGGATGTATGTTAGAATGATTGCATTTTAAAATTCGTAATCCATATATCAATTTAAAAATTTAAAATCTCAAAAAGTTGTAAAAAATGTAAAACGGTTAAAATCTTTTCATAGAATATGATAAAAAGTTTGAAAGATACTATTGTTTAAACAAATGGATTCTAATATTTATTTGAAATTTTGAAAGTTGAAACAAAATAATTGTAACATTATTTGCGTTCAATTGTATGCTTTTACGGAACACATTTGAATTTGTAACACTTTTGAAACAAATAAATTGTAACATTACTGTCATTCACTTGTATGCATTTACGGAACACATTTGAATTTGTAATACTTTTGAAACAAATAAATTGTAACATTACTGGCATTCACTTGTATGCATTTACGGAACACATTTGGAATTGTAACATTTTTGATAAATAATTCTCTAAAAAAACGAAACCTTGATTTTCACTACGAAGTTAATAATTAAAAATTTTAATTTTTTTAACATTTACGTGATAGATGTTATTCATCTCGTCTCAGCTGTGGGATCGGGTCAGATTCGTCTTTTCCTGAATGTTTTGGGTCAGATCCGACGATAATTCCGCCGCTCGAATCGATGATTTTTCTTTTGTATATCGCTGGAATAGATTGTAACAAAGAGATTAGTTTTTATTGAAATCATGAATTGGGGAAAAAAATTAATTGTGTCACTATTTTCATTAATATATGATATTTTAGGCATTGTAAAGATATGTTTTTATTCTTAGCGCCTGTAAGCTGTTAGAGCTGATGATAGAGAGAATTTAAGTTTATTCCTTTAGGAATGTGACAAATAATATGATAAAATCAATTCTGAGTAATAATAAATGCTTATTATTCAATAAAAATCTAGGCATATTTGCGGATTGCAAGGTTAATCATGGATTACATTATTATTCGACATTATAGCTTTTACCAATTCCACGTGATTATTTCACGAGGTATATTATTAAAATTACTGAGGTATTTAAAAAATTCTAAATATTGTTATGCACTGTTATTTATTAATTAGGAAAAGTGTACTTACCAGGGGAAGTGACCTCAGGATTCACCTTTCTACTCCTACCGATCGGCCGTTATCTATTATTCCGTGTTTTTGTCGGGGTCACCAATTTAACGTTAGGGTTATCTGTATTAAATATGTTTGACGGTATGTAGTGTATTGTGTGGACTTACCAATACTTACCAAGCGCTTTCGTTAAAGATTGTCGCGGAGATATTAATGAAAGAAGGTTCACCATTTGATTGATTTATTTCTCAACGCGTACAAAGTTCAGAAGGTATATTTAAAACTAGAAGTGATATACCCCATAATTCAAAAGAGTTTTTGAACTATTAATGCAAGATGATTGATTGTTGTGATCAAATATAGTGAGGCAACAGCTTGAGGAATTATAAACTGTTTACGTGCATTAAAAGTTAAACGTTTTCTTAATTCGACAGTTTCCTGTAAAGAAATATTTCAAAAGTTAAATCAAGATAGGAAGTAGAAAAGCAGCTGTCCCGACTGCGTTCATTTGAAATACATTTGTGATATACGTGATGTAACTTACTAGTTGGCTGAACAATGTCGATGTACTGCAAACATTCCTCCTTTACATTCGAGATGTCGATGTCTATATCCGTGTGCGACATTTCACCTGCGCTTTCTTCCTGGGACCCTGGTTCCGTCTTGATGGAAACACTCTGTGGGTTGGGAAGATCCATGACACTGCTGTGAAAGCGTCCTATTATGTGATGGTAATTGGTCTCAAAGTAGACCTGTAATAAAATACTAATTACTAAAGCACGCTTTAACGCTAGGGTTATCTGTATTAAATATGTTTGACGGTATGTAGTGTATTGTGTGGACTTACCAATACTTACCAAGCGCTTTCGTTAAAGATTGTCGCGGAGATATTAATGAAAGAAGGTTCACCATTTGATTGATTTATTTCTCAACGCGTACAAAGTTCAGAAGGTATATTTAAAACTAGAAGTGATGCATTATGCAAATCTACAAGTTACTAGTAAGTTCTACAACACGACCGAACCAGCAGGGAGCAGAAAAGTGAATAATTCTCCTGTTCTGTGGATATCAGAAAGTCGGTCGGTTGTCATTTGAATGAAGGGTTACCATAAGAAAAAAATAAACTTTGTGGCTAATAAGTTGCTTGCATATTACAACGCCTCTCCAATAATTAGCAATCTAAAAAATGTTTACCACAATTACAAAATTGTTACTGCTCGTATGAGGTATTCATTTACTCGATGATTATAATAAATACATAAAACATTAATTTATAATCATTGAAGAAGATAATATTACCACATCCCAAATAAAACACGTATCCAAAAAAACAACAGAAAATAAAAAGGTATCAGTCGCATCTGGGGCTCGCACCCAGGACCTCTGTCTATCCGGGACAACCGCTTTACCGACTAAGCTAATGAGACCAGTTTAATTTACACCATCTTCACCGATATCATAGATCGAGTTCAAGACTTGTTAATATTATCCTCCATTTTAAAATCCCATATGATTGTCTGCTATCCTTATGATGATTGCAAAGTTCTTCCCGAACACAATTGCAATCGGAATAGAGTCTCGGATATACCTATACGATTTTTATTTTTATGAGACATCTATTGACTTTTTTTTCTAGAAAGAAATGTTAATTTTTTTAACTTATTGATAGACAGAAGTCCTGGGTTCGAGCCCCAGATGCGACTGATACCTTTTTTATTTTCTGTTGTTTTTTTTCGGATTAGTGTTTAATTTGGGATGCGTTAATATTATCTTCTTCAATGATTATATTATAATGAGGTTTATAAACTTCAATAGTTAAAAAAAAAAATTAAAATTGAAAACATTAATTATCAGTTCAATTTATAAAGGAGCTACAAATAGATCACAGTTGGAAAAAAAGTAAACCTTTGGTGGTTAAAAAAGCGTCTTTGAGACGATTTGTTTCACCAAAACGGCGCTACAGAAAATATGAATTTAGCATTAACTGTTGTACCACTGCAATAAACGGACGCTTTTAACAAATGAAACGACTGACGAGCAAACGCTAAGGACTTAACAGAAAAAAATCGTAATAGTTCAACGGAAAACATTCAGTTAAAGTGAGTAATTCTAGTGTATTAAGCCGCACTAAGGGCGGGTTGTTTCACAGAATTTGAAGGATCATCAAATTTTAAAAATTAGTATTCAAGCTCTGTGAAAGTTCTATCCAAGTTCTGTTATTATTACATGATTGACGAGTTATTTCGCAGTCCTTAAATAGTAACAGAATTTTAATAAAACTTTCACAGAACTTGAATATTATCTTTGAAATTTTGATGAAACCTTCAAATTCCGTCAAACTTAAAGGATTCATCAAAATTTGGAAGTTAATATCTATAAAAGCTCTATTCAAGCACTGTGAAACAACTGGCCAATAATGTAATAAATAACAGAACTTAAATAGAACTTGAATTTAGTTTGCTTGTGGACTGTTTATGGACTGCATATGGATTGCATGTAGACTGCTTGTTGACTGCTTGTGGTCTGTATGTGGACTGCCTGTGGTCTGCGTGCAGTCTGCTTGCAGTCTGCATGCAATCTGCTTGTGGACTTGCAGGGCATCAGAATATTGTTTGCTTAAGCCATGGACCAGAGTGCTTTCTGAAATGTTAATGGTTTTTACGCCGGTTATATCATGTGCATAGGTTAAAAATAGTAATAATCGCTTTCAAATAGTGAAAATAGTCAGCGTGGATATCGTATCATATTATTCGTATCGTATCATAAAATTTTAAACAAACCAAAATGTACTAACCATTAGTTTGCTTGTGGACTGCACATGGACTGCACGTGGACTGCATGTGGACTGCATGTGGACTGCTCGTGGACTGCATGTGGACCGCATGTGGACTGCATGTAGACTGTTTGTGGTCTGCTTGTGTTATGCTTGTAGGCTGCATGTATACTGCTTATGAACTGTTTGTATCGACAAGGAAAATTTTAAACAAACCAAAATTTACTAACCTTTAGTTTACTTATGCACTGTTTATGGACTGCACGTGGATTGCATGTAGACTGCTTGTTGACTGCTTGTGGTCTGTATGTGGACTGCCTGTGGTCTGCGTGCAGTCTGCTTGCGGTCTGCGTGCGGTCTGCTTGTGGACTTGTAGGGCATCAGAATATTGTTTGGTTTCGCCATGGACCAGAGTGTTTTCTGGAATGTAAATGGTTTTTACGCCGGTTATATCATGTGCATAGGTTAAAAATAGTAACAATAACTTTCAAATAGTGAAAATAGTTATAGTCTGGATATCATAACATATTATTATTCATACATTATTTCTGAGAACCAGTATCATTCGACATTGGAATAGAGGCAATGCTGGCAATTTTTTTTTTAAAAAGGCAAGATAAATACATATACAGAAAATTTTAAACAAACCAAAATGTACTAACCATCGGTTTGCTTGTGGACTACTTGTGGATTGCATGTAGACTGCGTGTGCACTGCTTGTGGAGTGCTCGTGGACTGCATGTGGACTGTTTGTGATCTGCTTGTGTTCTGCATGTAGACTGCATGTATACTGCTTATGAACTGTTTGTATCAACAAGGAAAATTTTAAACAAACCAAAATTTACTAACCATAAGTTTGCTTGCGGACTGCTTGTGGACTGCATGTGGACTGCATGTGGACTGCATGTGGCTGCTTGTGGACTGCTCGTGGACTGCTCGTGGACTGCATGTGGAATGTTTGTGGTCTGCTTGTGTTCTGCTTGTAGGCTGCATGTATACTGCTTATGAACTGTTTGTATCGACAAGGAAAATTTTAAACAAACAAAAATTACTAACCATTAGTTTGCTTGTGAACTGCTTGAGGACTGCATAAGGACTGCATGTGGAATGCTTGTGGACTGCTCGTGGACTGCATGTGGACCGCATGTGGACTGCATGTGGACTGTTTGTGATCTGCTTGTGTTCTGCATGTAGACTGCATGTATACTGCTTATGAACTGTTTGTATCAACAAGGAAAATTTTAAACAAGCCAAAATTTACTTACCATCAGTTTGCTTGCGGACTGCTTGTGGACTGCATGTGGACTGCATGTGGACTGCTCGTGGACTGCATGTGGACCGCATGTGGACTGCATGTGGACTGCATGTGGACTGCATGTGGCTGCTTGTGGATTGCTCGTGGACTGCATGTGGACTGTTTGTGGTC
>JAHDVE020011540.1:0-47997 GCA_022606495.2 Halesus radiatus | reverse complement strand
GATGCATAGTTTGTATATAAGTGTAACATAGTGTTATGAAGCAAGTCCCTAACAACTAAGGTTGACAAACCGCAGACCCGGAATTAACCATAAATAAACATAAGTTGTCTATGATAAGTATTTCTCCGCTCCGTTTGGTAAGGGGAGGGGGTAAAGCGACGGCAGGGGGTGTTGGAAAGACAAAGGGGACATTCATTCTAGTCTGAGGAGCCGCCCTGTCACCAGCTTCTGCAACCAACAACGGGTTCCGTTCTAATTTACTTACTTATTTATTTCCCTTTTGCTTTTTGATAAAACTGAAATCATTTAAAATCACTCAAATTCATTCTATCCTTTAATAATCTGAAGGCGTCCACAGAAAGGTTAAAGCTTTTCCTAGAGCCATATATAGACCTAAAAATATAGATCTGACTGCCAGGTATTTTTATATAGCAAAAGAGAGTTGTTTTTATTTTGAATTCCCTATTCCTGTTTCTATTTATATGTATTTGTTTTTATTAGTGATAACTAAGCGGTAATTTCGAAAATCGTCCATCAACGAACTGACAACACGATTAAAAGACGGATGTATCATTTTTTCGTATACATCCATCTACCCTGAGTAGAGCTAGTCGGGGATATTTTATATATTAGATCTATTGATGAACTTTACTAAGATTGCAAATTCAAATGTGCTTACGAAACGGATCGAGAGATTCTGTTTTGTGACAATATTTACAAATTAACAAATGGTTAGTCTTCGCGCATGAAGATTATGATTAGTCTTCCACGGTTAATATTCTGCGTTATTTTGTACTATTTATATTTCATTCATATTATTTGCGTTTAATTTATAGTGGACATATGAAAAATATTTAATAAAATCGAAATATGGAACACCTATCATATATGAAAATAAACAAATATTTGAAAATCGCATACGATTAAAATAACTTCATTCGTTGTAATCTCATCATCACACTCATATGCAGTTTTCAAGCAAGCAATACAAGTCGATACATGTTGCTGAAAACCCAAAATAAAAAAATAAAAGTCTATGAATGATGTCTCATATGAATAAAAAAATCGATATTAATCCGAGACGCTGTCTAGGTTGCAATTATGTTCGTGAAGAACTTTGTAATCATTATAAAAAGGAGAATCATATAAATTAATCTTGAATTTGAGATATGATATCGATGAAGATGAGACAAATTGAACTTGGTCTCATTAGATAAGCTAGTTAAGCGGTTGTCTCGGATAAGCAGAGGTCCTGGGTTTGAGTCCCAGATACGACTGAAACCTTTAATTTTCTGTCGTTTTTTTTCGTTTTCATTTTTCATTTAGGTTATGTTATATTATTTTCTACAATGATTAAATAAAACAAAGGCTTATTAGCCATTTTCCGTATTCACTATTCGATGGCTCGTTTAAAATAGACATAGTTACAATACATTATTTGCATTTAATGTTCCATTCACGCAAAGCGAGGCTAATTAGCAGAAATACTTTTCCCCATTTATCACTCTGGTTCTCCTGGTTATATTTAATTCCCCACTGTGTAATAATTTATTTTAGAGATGTTTAATGCAGCATTATGAGGATTAAAAGCAATGAGAACTGACGGGTAAATATTTGTTGTTTGTTTAATTGATTGAGCGATAATATCAGGGATGGTGAATGAGCATATATTTTATTCAACTTGCACTTGCACAGTAGCACTAACGTAATTCACTTTAGTTTTCTCCATTCTTTGAAAGCCTAGAGGCCTATTCTGGATCTTTTAAGGAAAATTTATTTAGTGCTAAACATCAGTCATACGGTCACGGTTGTTATAATAATGCTTGTTATTTAAGCTGTGATTATGTCCTCAGTCAAACATAGAAGAATAAAATTACCTTTCTGAAAAAGTACCTACATATCAATCTGCTCATCGAAAATCTTCGAAAAGTGTTTCAACAGAAATATTGTCACAAAAATGGCCATCTCACGAACAGCCTTCTAAAAAAGCCATGCTAGGTATCATCCCCTTGTGATATCAACATAATCTTGGCAGATAGTAAAAAAATAACTGACATAACCGTCACCATCTTTGTAACCAACGACAGCACGACTCCCGAGTTGGCCCTTCCTTGGCGGTTCTGTCAACTTATTTGAGATGTCTCTAATTACGTCAATATCTCTATAAGTGTACTAAACGCAGACTTAATATTTTGGGTGTTCCTCAGTAATTCATTCATGTATTTGAAAAAGATTGAAATATATAAGTATTTATCGAATGCAAGAATTTTTTTTTGTCGAAATATCTAAAAACAAAAAAGCTGTCAATATGTATGCATGTCTGCGTACTCTGACAACTTGCCGAGTGATGCGGTAGTGAGCAAGAGGGCTACGGGATTTCGTTCACCGTGCCAACATGCGAATTCGTAAGTAGTAGCCGGCGGTCTGCCAGCTGTAATTGATGTATCATGGGTTTTATGCGTGGCCAATGTTTTTTCCACATTGGTTAAAAATTAGAACATTCTAAATGTGTACTATAAACACTGAGTACACTATACAGGAATCCAGTGAGTTTTCTTGTATCATAAGGGTAAAGTCAATCTTCCCAACAAGCCCCCCATTGATATGGGGCTAGGTTCGGGGCTCCAGACCAGAGGTCGCTGATAAATTCATCAGTGGGACGTACTTAAAATTTGTACAGGGTCATCGGATATGTATCATTAAAATATCTGCGGCCTTACACAGTATGTCCAGCACTTGAGAGGCTAACTTGAATCTGGCTACGAATAGTATAATTTAGAAATAATATTAATCCAATAATAGAATAATTTAGAATATAATGTTGAATATAATGTTGAATATAATATTGAATATAATGAAGAATATAATGTTGAATATAATGTTGAATATAATGTCTAATATAATCTCTAATATAATGTTGAATATAATGTTGAAGATAATGTTGAATATAATGTTGAATATACTGTTGAATATAATGTTGAATATAATTTATAATATATTGTTGAATATAATTTAGAATAGAACAATAATAGATAATTTAGAAGCTTTGAAAATTAATAAATCCCTCAATAATAAAAAGTCTATTATGAATAGTCAAAAAAACTTATCTTACAGCCCCATTTTAAATATGTTTCCTTTCTCCCCTCCCTCAATCTCTATCTCTTACCCCACTCTTTACTAATCCCTAGCCACGCCCTCCACCCCCACTGTTGCATTTACTATGTATGTTCTTCCATAATTTTGAAATATTGTTCAATATACACTTGCCCTGAGGATGGAACGGTTGTTCCGAAACTGGTAAGCGTATAAATTAAATGTGATTTAAACAAAGTTTGAGTGTTTCATTTGATTATAATGGATAACCACCAAGTGATAGCTTCATGCAATATGTAAGCGACCATTGTCGTTACAAGACTGTAAACATGTAGGTGCTGGTCAAGTCGTTATCGTATCCGTGATGTCTCGGGCGTCGGGCTCGCTCTGGATTTCCAAATATTGTTCCTTGCAAAAGGGAAACAATATCGACTTTTGTAGATTCTGCTGTGGTCGGGTATCCAAAGGTGAGAAGTCAAAGGCAGTAGTCCGATGGAGGTAAGCAGTGGTCAGAGTGAAACAAGGTGAGTGGTTCAGAAGTCAGAGCGGGCGGCGAGCAGGGAGGAGTACTTGTCAGGCTGGCGATCAAATGCTAACTCCCGCAAACTGGCGTTTGCAGGCTATTTATGCGGTCCACCAAGCGCGGACCGCCGGTGCCGTGTAGATGCCCGACAAGTCGGTCTCCCTCCCACCAACTGTCCCTCTCCAACGCTTTTATTCAGTCATTTCAGTTTGAGCGGTCTGGAGCGAACAAGCTCGCCAGACCGCCCGTTACATATATTAACAGACAACGATAATTTAATAATAAGTGTGCAGCTTCAGATATTCCGGGAGGCGTTACGTCCGATACACAATAGGCTATAATATTTCGTTGCGAAAATAACGCATTATTAATATTTACACGCACACACAGAGTTAATATGATTTTACGGCCAGTTTGTATTACGGAGAACATTCAACATTTTAATATTCAACATTACGTGAGAATCAAAACAATTTTGAAATATTGCTGTGTCAATTTGAAAATGATTTATCTATCAGGTTTGGTAAATTTACGTCATTTATTCAAATATTTGCTTACTATTCAATGAGTATTAAATAGCAGTTGGTTGCAGTACAAAATTACATAAGTAATATATTTTCGGTTGAGTTGTAACGAGAGCATAGAGAATCTAACATTCAAGTTAAACGATTTTTATTTTTAGTATGTATGAGGCAGTCAGGTGGGAATGCTGTATTTGTTCTATCGGTATTTTAATCGAAGATTCTCTGAGGAACTAGCGTCATTGATCCCTTCGGCACCGGTGCATAATCGGGAAACACGCAAACTCGCGCCCAATATTTGCGCACGGTTGAAAGTTTGTCACATGAGAACGGGCCGCTGTGTTTCCTCTCTCGTACAACATGGATATCTTCAAAACCCAAGTTCACTCCTTATCCTCTAAAAGACCCTTGATACAGCATCCACAAAGATGACAGGACTTGAGGGAAATTATTTCCCTCAGGGCCTCCTGTGTAGTGTTGATACAAAAAAAAACTTAAAATATTAGTATAATGGTCAGCATATTGCCTTCCAAGCATTTGAGCTGGGTTCGATTCTCCGACGTTGCAAATATATACATTTTTAAATTTTTTTTATTATATTTTCACTTTGTTGTGTAATTTGTTTAATTTTAGAAGGACCGTTGTATGATTTGTGAGTTACCACTGCACCATGAAGAGATCATGTTTCACGATAAAGGGAAAGGTATTAGAAGCCAGGTTATCTTGACGGCCTCCATGGTCGAGGGGTAAGGCTCTCGACTACGAATCCGAAGGTCGCGGGTTCAAATCCCGGCGTGCGTTTAATTAATTTGTGTTGTTTCACACTTAATTAATTTAAAAATAATAAATAGTATATTTGCGCACGTTCCAGAGTGGAAGATACTCTCAGTATCGCCCTGGTGAAAGACCACCATTCAGAATTGAAACGTTGCTTGAAATGGCTTTTAGCCGTGTTTGGTGACCAGATCTGAATAGCCAGGTATTTCCCCACCTCCCCTTCCCCTTCCCCTTCTCCTTCCCCTCCCCAATACCTTCAGCCTCACAACATTCCCCAATTGGGAATGCCATAGTCTCACTGGCTCCAGACGGTTGGGAGCAGTTGGGACTCTTGTGCGGTATTCATGTAAAAAAAAAAAAAAATCTTCTCAATTCAGTCAATCTTCACGGCATTCGCAAGCGGACGTTTTTTGTAGCGAGTTGCGACGACAATTTTGCGTAATTCTACGGTCTGACATGACGGAATATTTTACAGCGTTGTTGATCAGGCGGGTGTCAATTTAAACTAGCTGCGGCGGATCGTGGAAGGTACACACACACACAGCAGACAGGGTAGAAACGGTTAGGGATATGCAACAATATTAACTTCCAATTACAGCGGTTTATGAAATGATGTATAAATGTAGGTATGTGTAAATGAGGGGGGTATTGTATGAAATAACCCAACCACACTTTTATTATTAAAAACACTTAGTTTCAGTGTTTAATCCCGCAATAATTAAGTACCTAGTAGGTATTTATAATGAATAAGATTTTAATTAATTTAAATTTTGAAAACAGTTTTTTTTAATTATCAAATTGATTTCTGTTAATAATTTGGGAATTTTAAAAATGTTGTTCCTTAATTAATGCAAGAAACCTTTTTTATTGTGAATGCCCCCCAAGAGTCTCAACTGCTCAACGCTGCCAGTGGATTAAGGCGATTATTGAAAGGATTGGCGAATTGAAGGAGATGAGAAAGATACGGGTTGTGAAATATCTACTTGGATATTCATTTTTTTTATGTGAATACCGCACAAGAGTCCCCAACTGCTCCCAACTTTTAGGAGCCAGTGAGACCACGGCAACCCCAATTGGGGAATGTTATAAGGCTGAAGGTAGAGAGGCCCGGAAGGAGATGAGAAAGAGGAAGATAGGAAAGCGCCTGGCTATTCAGATCTGGTTACCAAACACGGCTAAAGCCATTTCAAACAAAGGTTTTGTTATAAATGGTGGTCTTTCACCTGGGCGATGCTCAAAGTGTCGCCCTGGAGAATGTCAAGAGTCCCAACTGCTCTCTACTAACCGGAGCCAGTGAGACCATGGTATTCCAAAATGGGGTATGTTGTGAAGCTGGAGGGTATGGGGAGCGGTTGAGGAAGGTTAGAAAGTAGCTGGCTCTTCAAATCTGGTTACTAAATATTCCTAAAGCAATTTTTTTTACACTTACTCTACAAAAGAGGCCCTGAGGGATAAAATTCCCGTCCTGGGCTATGTCATCTTTGGGAATGCTGTGTGGATGGTCTTGTAGAAGATAGGGAGGGGAAAACCCGGTTCTTGAAGAGACCCATGTTGTAGGAGGGACAAAACACAGAAGTCGGTAAATCATTCCACAGCCGGGCGATTGAAAATAAGAACGAGTCGTAGAAGCGACCCGTTCTCATGTGTAATGTCAATCGTGTAGAAATGTTGGGCCCGCGTTTTGCGTTTCAAATGATATTTCGATTCTGACTAGTGGTATTTCACCAGGGCGATACTGAGAGCAACTACCAATTTGGAACGTGCTGCAAGTATACGATGTATTATTTATGTGAAATAAACTATTTTAATTCAATAAAATTTACTGGAACGCCCCGGAATTCGAGCACGCCACCTACGGATTCGTAGCCGAGAATCGTAACCACTCAACTACATAAGTCGTCAAAAATCTGGTTAAAATGGCTACAGCCAATTCAAGCAATGTTTCGATTGATGGTCTTAACAGGGCGACACTTATTTGGCGAAAATATGACACCCTGTTCAAGAGCAACAAAGATTTCTAACAAAAAAAACTATATTTTTTCGCCTCTTTGAACCTCTCAGCTCAATAATGATCATTCTGGCAGAGTAACTTAATCCAAGTGATCCTTTAATGATCCCTTTAATGGAAAATAATATCTTCGTCTCCCTGTTTTTGGCAATTCTGGCACCAAACCTTTCAGAACTTATGTTCATTTCGTTTCAGATGGTTTTAACTTGTCGCGCGTGGTAAATGGAATAAACGTAATACATAAAGAAGGAACGCGCCGACAGTGAATCCTTTTATTCAAATTTTCATTTTCGTTAAAGTCGTAAAACAGCCATAAGACAGACGTGCAATCATACTCTTTTCCAACCATTCACATAGAAAACAGTCGCAAAAAAAATCGTCGCAAACAATATGCTTTCTTCCATAAATCGCCGAAATACGACAGCGATATTAAAACATGTTATTTAACAACATCTCTTCGACGTAATATTACAGTAACGTAAAAATAAAGTTTTCTACTTATTTTTCTTCTTTCCTCTTTCTACTTGTTCTACTTCTTTGTAAAATTGTAATATACCCGTTTCAATAGTCATCTTTTTTCTTTTTTTTTTAAAGAAAGACAAATTATCCCGCCTCAAGATTAACCTGACAATATTTGAGAATATCCTGCTACCATCAGAGTTAGCGAAAAATTTTGCTTGTGTCATGATCGAGGAATTGATCTCATGATCCTGGGTTTGACCCAGACGCGATGCCAACTCTGCCACCGACCGATCTTGTCTTTTCACATGTATAGGTAACTAATCATCTTAAAATACATGGATATACTAAACTTAACCCGATAATGGATGCGTTCTTCCTTAGCTTATTGATGGAAATGAGATGTGTATTTTACTCACACTTTATTTATTATATTATATTTAACTACATAGAATAAGCAATATGTTCTAAACTTACATACATGCGTGTTAACAAAGCAATAATAGGTAATAACTACATAGAACAGTCATTATCCCGCAAAAATTATACTATAGCAAATTAAAAGCAAGTGAAAGATTAAAAACATATTATGGGTAGGTAGATATGCTAATTCCTTATTCTTAATGAAAATAAAACAATAACTTTGTTTATAACCACGAGAATTTTATTTATTGTGGTTATAAACAAAGTTATTGTTTTATTTTCATTAAATATGTCTAACCACAAAGTGACTGCTTTCTATCAAAAAAAAAAAAAAAAAACCTTATTCTTACTCTGCTGACGGTATACTGTGTCGGTACCTTATATTAAGTGTCTAATAAAGGGCATCATCACAATATCAACTTGATATTACTGGTAGAACTAATTCCTTATTGTTGTGCTGACGGTATACTGTGTAGGTACCTTATATTAAGTGTCTAATAAAGGGCATCATCACAATATCAACTTGATATTACTGGTAGAGAACTAATTCCTTATTGTTGTGCTGACAGGTATACTGTGTCAGTACCTTATCAGCCCAAGTGTCTAATAAGGCATCATCACAATATCAACTTGATACTGGTAGAACTAATTCCTTATTGTTGTGCTTTGACGGTATACTGTGTTGGTACCTTATATTAAGTGTCTAATAAAGGGCATCATCACAATATCAACTTGATATTACTGGTAGAACTAATTCCTTATTGTTGTGCTGACGGTAGACTGTGTTGGTACCTTATATTAAGTGTCTAATAAAGGGCATCATCACAATATCAACTTGATATTACTGGTAGAACTAATTCCTTATTGTTGTGCTGACGGTATACTGTGTTGGTACCTTATATTAAGTGTCTAATAAAGGGCATCATCACAATATCAACTTGATATTACTGGTAGAACTAATTCCTTATTGTTGTGCTGACGGTATACTGTGTTGGTACCTTATATTAAGTGTCTAATAAAGGGCATCATCACAATATCAACTTGATATTACTGGTAGAACTAATTCCTTATTGTTGTGCTGACGGTATACTGTGTCGGTACCTTATATTAAGTGTCTAATAAAGGGCATCATCACAATATCAACTTGATATTACTGGTAGAACTAATTCCTTATTGTTGTGCTGACGGTATACTGTGTCGGTACCTTATATTAAGTGTCTAATAAAGGGCATCATCACAATATCAACTTGATATTACTGGTAGAACTAATTCCTTATTGTTGTGCTGACGGTATACTGTGTTGGTACCTTATATTAAGTGTCTAATAAAGGGCATCATCACAATATCAACTTGATATTACTGGTAGAACTAATTCCTTATTGTTGTGCTGACGGTATACTGTGTCGGTACCTTATATTAAGTGTCTAATAAAGGGCATCATCACAATATCAACTTGATATTACTGGTAGAACTAATTCCTTATTGTTGTGCTGACGGTATACTGTGTCGGTACCTTATATTAAGTGTCTAATAAAGGGCATCATCACAATATCAACTTGATATTACTGGTAGAACTAATTCCTTATTGTCGTGCTGACGGTACACTGTGTTGGTACCTTATATTATGTGTCTAATAAAATGCATCATCACATTATCAACTTGATATTACTGGTAGAACTAATTCCTTATTGTTGTGCTGACGGTACACTGTGTTGGTACCTTATATTAAGTGTCTAATAAAGGGCATCATCAAAATATCAACTTGATATTACTGGTAGAACTAATTCCTTATTGTTACTTGTGCTAACGGTACACTGTGTTGATACCTTATATTAAGCGTCTGATAAAGGGCATCATGTCATTATTAACTTGATATTACTAGTAGAACTAATTCCTTATTGTTACTTGTGCTGACGGTACACTGTGTTGGTACCTTATATTAAGTGTCTAGTAAAGGGCATCATCACATTATCAACTTGATATTACTGGAAGAACTTTAAAAAAAAATTATTGATCGTGTCATCTCGATATCTGCTGTATTTACTGTTACGGTGTTACTGTTATCTTAAGTCTATCCTCACTGTAACCAACCTGTACTGCTGTTTTATTTTTTTTATTTTTTATTTCTCGTTTTATTTAATACTTGCCGATACTTTGATATTTTTGACATTTTTATAATATTTGTATTTTTGTAATATTAATGTTTTTATAATGTTAATATTTTTAAAATATTGATATTTTTATAATATTGGTATTTTTGTAAAATTGATATTTTTCATAATATTGGTACTTTTATAATTTTGATATTTTTTATGATATTGATATTTTTTATGATATTGATATTTTTATAATATTATATAAATCGGTGTTATAAAATTGGACTCTAGTATCTCAATAATAAAACTGTAATGCTGTTTCGCATATTTTTTTCTTTTTAATTTTTTTTTCCAACTTATTGCATGCGCCTCTATATTCTAATTTTGCCCTACATTTGTATGATGATTGTTATTTATTGTTGTTATTATATAATTTTATTGAAATAAACTCCTGCTGACAAGCTACTTGCAGTGGCTTAGCGGGTATAGGTTCCGACTATATATAATTAATATTATACAATAAATAATTATTTTTTTATGTCTATTTCATTGTTAGAACAGTGTGTAGCGTTACAACTTCTTAACGTTCGCAGTAAAGGAGAGAAATATCCCGTATTTCTGTGATAGAAAATATCTGTTATCCTCTTTTTTGATTCTCTCGTTGGTGTATTAATGTTAATTTGTGATAAAATATTTGGTGCATCAACTAATGAATTTATAATTTTGAATAAAAGCAATACATCAGAAAGTTTATGTCTGACTGACAGAGATTGTAGTTTATAGTGAGAAATTCGATCATTTTACGTTCCAAATTAATCGGATAAACCTTCACGATATGCAATCACACGGGTTAATTCTCCCTCATAATTAAGTGACCAAATAGTGGGCGTATATTCGAAAATACTTCACTCATGTTTATTGAAATTTTGTGACGAGTCAAATGTAACGCACAAGTCTTGTTTATTTAACCGTTTTTTTTGTGTACTTTTATTTGATCTTTATTATTTTTTCTAATACATATTGCGATCACTCATAATAAACAATTTTATTGCATAATATTAAAAATATCTGTAATTCACTCGTTTATTGTGTCTGAGAAGCGATCAGTAAATTTCGCTCATTAGTTCCCACCATTCAATTAGATGTAAAATTTCCTCACTGATTAACATTTTGAACTTACCTACGATAAAAGGGCGCAAGTTGCTGCTAAGAAGACAAACTCGAATTGCTGAGGAAAGAGCTCAAGGAAGACATTAAAGAGAGCTCGCCCGATCGGTCGACACTTCAGTAAAAAAAAGAATAAATTTTAATTCTCGCTTCCAAACTGGGTTTTCTAGGGATAAAAGCGTTATGATGTTAACCATCCTCCGGTAGGAGATTGCATCAAATATTTTTTCTCCTCGAGAGAGGGATGCTATGATTCAATTTGGTTTCGTAAAAACGTATAAACTGACATTTCGTCCACCATAATACAAGTATTTGATGTGTGCTTTTCTGACCTAGTTAAGAACAAAACCGTTTTTTTCTCTTAACATAAATATAACATATTTAATAGCAAAAGCTTAGCTCTAGAGTCATGAAACTCGCACAGCTTTTCTCTTCAGAAAAATCTAGGTTGGTACATGATTCTTTCAATGTATTAAATCTTATCGTAGTTTTACTGATATTCCTCCCGAATTGCGTGCAGCCGCAACTATTTTTAACCATACGATTTAACTTGAGGTGCTTGAAAATATCATTTTAACTTTAAAAACATAATTTTATGTACTTTGGCCCACATTTTTACATAGGATGGATAATAATTATTTGTGCAGAAAATACTAATCATATGTATTTCATACAGTCAGTTAATTCCAATTCCCACGTTATATTGTAATCGTCACTTTTCGCCAATTCATCGCTTCATATTCACGTATGCTGACTATAGCACTATGCAATTAAAGCATACTGCTGATATTGCAATTCAGGGTAATATCTTCAATTAAGCGATGGCTGCATTCAACTGCATTCATGTCAAATAATATTCATTGTGCATTCTACCGCGCTTTTCATCTCTGAAATTACCATATTAATCGTCCTCGTACCTCGTCGAATTTAATATTTCAACTGATTCATCTAAAAGGGATGTATATGACAATCTAGTCTCCTTTAATGGAAGAAATCTTCCCAAGAAGCCTTCGTCCATTAATTTGCTTGGTATAATCATAAGAGACCTGCTCAAGTATGGAGGCTCCATCGAATCCAGAGTAAAGTTAGCCCCTCAGATGCTGGGCGTACTGTAGAAGGCCAGAAAATGATTTTTAATAATACACAACTGCTGACACTGTACAAATTGCAAGTGCGTCCCAATATAGAATTTGGCAGCCACCTCTAGTCAGGAGTTCCAAAATATCATTAAAAACCCTCGACTCTGTGTTGATATGGGCAGTCTGTTTGATAGATTCGCCTATCTTAACAAACGGATTGCAATCGTTGGAGCACAGATGTCAAGTGAGAATGCTGTTCTTGTTCTGCCGGTATTTCAATGGAAAATGCTCTGAGGTACTAGCGTCATTGATCCCAGTTGGGAAATACGCCAAACGGGTCGGGAACGTCTTCTACGACTCGTTCTTATGTTCAACAGCACGGTTGTAGAATGATCTGCCAGCCTGTGTATTTCCTTTGTCCTACAACATGAATCTCTTCAAGACCCAGGTTTAGTCATTCCTTGTGTAAACAAAAAATTACTGAAGAAAACCTTCTAAAATAATGATAATATTATTTGAATGATTTATATAGCGCCGTTTTTGTGAAAAAATCACCTTAAATGCTGTGAGGATCTATCTTATTACTGTATACATACATATGTTTTCTTCTCCTTGTCCTACTCGGGTCGGGAAACTATCGCATTGAAAAAGCACCTCCAAGCGTCCCTATATTAAACGTGTCTAGAGTGAATCAATTTAAACAGATAAAACATATTTCTTTATAACCAAATATAAATTGTTTCACAACACATGTAAATAACCAAGTCAAGATTGCACCACAAAATGCAATACTAAGCGAGCCACGAGCCTATATTTCACCGTAAACAAGTCAAAATTACACCACAAAATGCAATGATTTCACAACACCTGCAAATAATGTTGCCGGCGCCCTATAAAAATCGTACACACAGAAGTACGTGCTCACTTCCCAATCCAACCGTCGAACAAGTAACACTTCCACCAAGATGCTGCCTCACCATGGCTACCCCGAGCAGACAAAAAACAGTCTCTACATCCAGCCACAGCTGACCACCCCAAGTGATCGGCGATCAACTCGGCCTTGAAAGTCGTTCCCGGATATACCGCAACACCTTTACCAGACGCTGCTTCACCTTGAATACCCTCGACCTGCCGCTAACAGACAAAGAACAGTCTCTACATCCAGAAACAGTTGACGTCACTCTAAGCGATCGGCAACCGGCCCGGCCTTGAAAGTCGTCCCCGGATATGCCGCAATACCTCTAAAAGTCGCTGCTTTACCTTGAAATTCGACCACCATCATACTTTACTATCTCCACTCAACCCGGACCTGCTTTCCTCACCAAGAAAGATATCTCCACTCAACCCAGACCTGCTCTCCTCACCAGTCGAGAGATTTCCACTCTACCCGGACCTGCTCTCCTCACTCAAGAATACTTCAACTTATTCTCTTCTTTCTTGTGCGGGCTATACAATCCTCGTACAGTCCCTGTCCCGTGCTACGTCAACGGCATCCATCCATAGTCCAGGCTCTCCTCGCACAACCTCTAGAAGTACTTCTCCCACCTCTTTCTGGGGGGTCTACTGGACGTCTTCCCTCTAGAATAGCACTCAAAATTTTTCGTGGACGTCGACCTTCTGGCATTCTTAACCGTTAGAGTGCAGCCCAGCGCCATCGCGCTGTAAGCATTAGTTACGTTGCTGTAGCGCTGCAATTTTCAGTGTGCTTCATTTCGTCCTCGGGAGAACACGTGTTCAATTTGAGCGTGGTCTATTATGTTTGGCGCGTGTCTTGATAAATGTATTTATTGTTTATCCTGTTAAAATAAATACACCCTAAAGTGAATCAATATTTTTTACCATGTCGGAAGTTAGTTCTATTGCCGATGATCGTAATGTATCAAATGACAGCGACACTACGGACGAAGACACCTTTGTTCCCATCAATGAATGTATGCGGCAAAGCAAATGAGATAAAGCGATCAAATTTCATATGCGCTCGCTTTAAAAAGCGACTACATGGACCACCGGAAAATACAATTCTGTTGTAAGATAATCTTATATTTTTGTATCTTTTTAAATTTTATTGTAGTTTTAATTATTCAGTTTTTTTTTAATTTTATGTAAAATATTCGTAAAATTTAATTCTTGTGTAATTTCGATAATAAATCATTTAAATTGATTGATATTTGTCCAAGTTATTGCATTTTTATTGAATACCATATTTTTTTTATTTAAAAACACAGCAGATATTCTGTAGCAATTTACATACTTGCAAAATCAGAATTGCACTAAAAGATTAATACGTGCCCAAGTAACCTCAGTTACAACTTTTCTATGAAGAGTAGCAGTTCGATATTTTGCTCCTCCCGGATTATTGAGCTTCTTATTTGATCCCATCCTGTGATTCCTGTAACTTCTCTCAAATATCTCATTTCAACAGATTAGGCCTTGGAATGTATTCACTCGTTCAAAATCCTTAAGTAAGCGTGAGGCGATATACTGATTTGTACTTAATAAAGGGATTTGCATCTATTCCCATTACTAACCGTAGATAATCTGTTGTAAATCATAACAACTTCTCTGTTGAATACTCAAATTGAGGTATTTGATATGACTATAACCTTCTCACTACCATGTTCGAAAGCTGCCTTCCGGTTCCAATATGACACTTCAGTGTTACTCTAATATGTGAGTTATTTACGCGATTTTCTGCGAAAAAGTTTTGTGGGTAAGTTTTAAATATTTTAAAATAAATTAAGGGATTACATGATGCACCTATTGATTAATAAATAATTAAAAATTTGGCCCATTTAATGTATAAATGTATTGCATTTCTCTTAACTTCATATTATAATTATGTTAATGTGCGATAACATTTGTTTTCATTATTCGGTGACAAGTTATATCCATATATATAAAAATCAATGTAAGTTTGTTTGTCTGTTTTTGATGTTCTCAAAAATCACTTGACCGGTTTCGCTGAAAATAGCACAGTATGTTTTTATTAGTATCGGAAAGGTTTAGAAATTAGTTTGAATGAAATCCAATATGTTAAACTGTTGCTATAACGTTTTAAAATTAGTATGAAAAACATTGAACCCGCCACGTTTTATTTAAGTTAGCCCATAGATATAATACTCTGGTTAGCCACAGATTGCACATTCAAAAGAAGAAGGATTTTTGGGTAGAATATTTTCAAAATAGAAAACACGAGTAGGTACTTACTTAAGAACTTCACGATTTAGATATGTTTTAAAAAAATAAACGTTTGGAATGAAATAAAATATTCAAATGAATGTTTCATTATTTGCAGATAGTTACTTTCGTTGTCAAATCAATTATGGCACCCTAATGACAAGCAAAAATTCACAACTTTATAACTTTATTAAAAAAAATAATATATCCCGAGTGAGGCCGGGTACACATTAGCTAGTACTTGATAAAGTAAAGTAAATATTTTTTGTTATAAATATTTAGTTGTAAGTCACTAGTTATTACCCTTAGATATGAGTCACTAAACACAAGTCTTAGTGATATGTGGTATGTTTAATAAATTATTTTGTAAAGCTTCCTTGGGGTGATTTATTTCTATTGCGATTTAATAAAAAATTTCTTGCTTACAAAAATCTTATAATTTTGTATTTAATTTAAGTAAATTCGAAAACGTAATTTTTTGCGGTTCGGTACTAATAAATAACCGCTTTATCTTTGTCAATTAAATGTACAATTAGATTACGTAGATTCCGATTTGCTGGACCATTATTATGGTGGGGAAAACGAATTATTCACTAAAATATTTCCTGTTTCGTGGTCACAGCAATCATAGTTGAACCACGTCTGGTTCTATAATTTAATCAAAGAATCGCACTGTTCCTATAGTTATTCAGATTTTCAGTATATTATGATAGAATTAGTTTGATGGTACCGCTAGGGAGAATTGGAAATATGATTTTGAAATTGCAGCATAGTTTTTTTTTTAATTATCGAGGAAAACAATATTAACACATCCCAAATGAACCATGAAACAGAAAAGGACACAAAAAATTAAAAAGGTATAAGTCGCATCTGAGAATCGAACCCAGGACCCCTGTCTTACCGGGACAACCTACCACACATTTTAATCGATATTGTGCTTTAAATTTAAGACTATTCTCCATTTAATCCCATATTGTTGGCTGCTATCTTTTTGTTGGACTGGATAGTTCTTCCCTTATATATTTGCAATCTAGATAGTGTCTCGGATATATCTATCCAATTTTTTCATTATACGGAACATACAATTAACTTTTAACTTTTAAGTAAAAAAAAAATATTCGATTTATGGGAATAATTTATTGAAGCTTAAAAACCTTATTCCAATAGTTAATCATTGAGTAAGATAATATTAACAAATCTCAAAGAAAACATCGATTCCCAGATGCGACATACCCTTTATTTTTCGTATCTTTTTTTGTTTAATGTTTCATTTGAGATTTGTTAATATTATCTTATTCAATGATTAAAGATGACAATGATGTTTATACGCTTCAATAAGTTATTCCAATACTTTGAATAAAAATAATTCTCGAAATATATATTTTTTTTAACGCACTTGTTAGAATATGCTGATTCGTTGTCAAAATCGTTATTTAGATTCGAATTAAATTTGTACATTGTCAGAAAAATTTCCTTTTTTTTCTTCAATTTACACGTAATTTATTTTGGTTCGTTTTAATGTCAATACTGCATAAGAGTCCCAACTTCCCGGAGACAGTGGGACTATACGATCTCCGATTGGTGTATTTTATGACGCTGAAGGCGATAGGGACGGGAAAGAAGTTGGAAAGATGTAGGTTGGGAAATACCTACAAAGCATTTTAAATCTGGTCACTAAACACACTTTTTTTGCAATTATAGACATGGGTGGAATAAAAGCGTACGGAATTATATACCGTATTTGATTAAATGGCTTACTGTATTCTACGGCTTCTCCTCTATCATAATAGTTAGAAAATTTACTATAATAGTTAGAAAATTTATCAAAAAATATTAAAAAATTTCTCTGTAAAATTTGGTTTTGTGTCCAGTCAGTACGCTGTTTTTACTGACTGTGTACGCTGTTTTTACTGACTGTAAAGATAGAGTTTTTAAAGTCATTCAAAATAGCGTCAGATTCCGGTGACAGTTCGGGATGTCGGCATGCTTTAAAATGTGGTCACCTGGTCTAACTTTCGTTTTTTGAAGAACGCCATTCGCACTAAATAAAAAAAAATAAAAGTTTTGTATACATGAACATTTTGTTCATAAATTTTTTTAAGATTTTCGTTGTTTTTAAATTCTATGATTTATTATTATAGCTTTTAAGTACATATTTATATAATGTCTCACCAAATAAATTTTTTATCTTTTCGAAATTTATACTTATTTGAATCCTTAATTTGTTTGTGGAGAGAAATGATAATGAAGTTAGCAAAATATTTGCATCACAATCATTCTACATGGTGTATGACAGATTTAACGTATTTAAACCTGATGTGACAACTCATGCGAATATGGATGAATGAAACCTGGAAGGAATAAATTCATATGGTCCTTACGAAGCCAGGAAAGAAAAACTGTCCACTTGGATTGCTCAAGTTTTTGAGTCGTTCAGAAATATCATTGATAATGAAACTCAGGCGTTTTAACCTTTTATTATTATGACAGCTGTTTCGAGGCCATTTTCAAACCGCGGTTAATCCTTATTTATATAATTTTATTTACTCCCCCCTCCTTTCATTCTGGTTTGAGGGGTTTTTAAAAACAATGATTTATTATCGGTAAAACCGATTTAGTTAGAAAATAATTAAAATTCTCTATTCTTTGAGGTTATTATGTCTTTCCCCGTATTTAACTGAAAATGTTTTCTTAATTGATTTATTTAAATGCATTATATTGTATTGATAATGTGAACATACTGAGAAGCGGTGAATACATAATGTTCCTTACTTTATTAATTAATTTTATATTAGGATATTTCAATCGTTGATTAATTTCTAATTGTTCAAGTAAATTTAATCTAAGACCCTTTCTTTCTATATGTAAGGATTTAGGCTCGTTGTGGTCAAGCGAGACGTGATTATTCACTCAGAGAGGTTCTGGGAATTTTGAATAAGTGCATTTATTTTTATAACATCGTACATGTTCTTTCAATATAATTGAGAAAGCCCATAGAGTTAGTTTGGGCATGTTGAGCACATGAACGACGAAAGGAGTGTAAGGACAATTCATGACGCGAATGTGAATGTAAGAAGAAGTCGGTCATGCCCGTGGATGATATGGCACGATCAGGTGAACCAAATACTTGAGTCGGGCCATGTCAGAAGCCAGAATGACAGAAGATAATATATGAGACAATGTATGAATGTGAATGAAGCAAGAAGTGTATGCCAAGATCGAGTTGTTTGGCGGTCCTCCATCTCTGCGTAACCCTTCGGAGAAATGACGCGATGGTTAGTTAGTTAGTTTAACATACTATCGGGTTTTATTTTAAATTCCATAATTCGGATAAATAATCCATAACGTATTAAAAAATCAATCTTTGGGAAGTAGATTTTAAAATTTTGTAAAAATTTTGAGGGCCATTTCTCAAAAAGTATGTTTTTTCACATATGCTGCTATAGCACCCATGTCCTTAATTCAAAACATACATTTCACCTCGGCAGTACTAAAAGTATGCATCACTGTGTATAACAATCATTGCGCTGTATAGTTGCAGACGATACTTTTGCCAAATAACCCGAAATTAATGTAATTTTAAGAATTAATGTGATTTTTTTTTCGTTGACAATATTAGATACGTTAAGTAATTACGCTCTCCTAACTATTAGAACGATGTATATTGATAATAATAATAATAATAGTTGGATGATTTGTATAGCGCTGTTTTTGTGAAAAATCACCTCAAGGGCGCTGATACTATTGCATGAAGCTACCACTTTGTGGTTATCCATTATAATCAAATGAAACAATCAAATTTTGTTTTAATCACATTTATTTTACAAGCGTACCAGTTTCGGAACAACCGTTTCATTGTCAGGGCAAGTGTATAGTGAAAATTATTACTAAAGTATGGAAGAACATACATAATAAGTGGCACAGTGGGGGTGGGGGCGTGGCTGGGGATTACTAAAGAGTGGGGGAAGAGATAGACATTGATGGACTTGTGAAAGGAAACATATTTAGAATGGGGCTGTAAGATAGATGTACAGTGTGCGGCAGCATAACTTCCTTGTTTCAAAACTTAATAAAACCCATTGTTTGAATCAGAAATTTTTTATTTGTTTTTTTATAATGTAGGCACATACCTAAAGTTTTGTTTTACTTAGTTTTAGAAGATCAAATCAGGTAGGTGACGTCCCCCATTCTCCATACACAGAGTAAACCGATTTCTGGCGTTCCTCATGACTCTTGCCAACATATCAGGCGTCATCCTGGCAATTTCTTCCCGGATGTTGGTTTTCAAAACTTGTAGGGTCCTTGGACTCACGTAAACGCGGGATTTCAATAAATCCCATAGAAAAAAAAACAAAAGGAGACAAAATCGCCCCTAATTGAGATGAGGCCCTCTGGGAAGCTTGCTTAAAACAGCCATCGATATTCTTAAGTCTAACTCATCTATCCGTGGGAAAAAAAATCCTACATACCGGTCTGAATTCACTGTACTTAACCGCATGTTTGCGCCCAGAACGCTGTGGTGATTGCAACACTGAAGCTCTTACTGCCTTAATATCCTTAGGTTATCTATGGGACAAGGAACTCTAGTTCTTTGTCTTGTCGCACTTGCAGTTTGTTTGAACGTAGTGACCCACATAACAATTGATTTCCGGTCCGGACAGGGGCCAACGGGGCTAAATTAAAGCGATTCCTAAAGGCGCGCTGGGTTGCGACCACAGAACATCCGTTCGAAAAGTAGGCCTCAACGGTAAACGCACACCAACGCATGATGGTGACCAAACTGTGTCGGGACAAAACTTTATTGTTTCGCCTCTCGAACGAGACCACTTGAGCTCCGCTACAACATCAACCAACTAAATGGCGCTTAAAAAAGGAAGTTATGCTACCGCACCCTGTATAATAATTGAAGCATGTAATGCGTTTCAGCATCATGACATCGTATAGCTTTGTCTTTTCCTCGTATTGAAAGCTACCACATAAGTATAGTTACGTTTGTCCATCTATACAATGCATTGATAACGGAAGTAAAAAAAACTGAATGATAAGAATGAAAAAGGAGTATGTGCGAAGACAGAATTTTGTGACGACCTGTATTTTCTGCCCACCCCTGCATGGAAACGGCGTGATAGTTATTTGGTTAGTTAGGCTTATTAAAAAAGCATTCGTTAAAATGTTCAAGAAAAAAATGCGTCAGTGGCTAATCTGGGTTTACCTAGTATTTTCGGTATTTAAAAAAATGCTTTATCGCCTTAAGGTAATTTTTAACCAAAATAAGAAAACACAGCTTACGCTTTAATGTAGGCATTATTTTAAAGAAAATATTTAAGACAATATGTTTTCTAAAAGAAGATTTCACAAAAAAAAAATCCGGCTCAAAGCTAGGCCTCTCTTAAGTTGATTTTTTTTAGAACCCAAATAAACTTAATTTTATCGTACTAAATATTTGTATTTATAAAGATACAATTTGTAAAGTTCTTTTAAGTACATGTTGTTAAATAGATAGAATTTCTCTCTCATAAATAAATACATTTAAAGTGGTCTAGTCACCACTCTTAGAAATATTTAAGCAAAGCCTGATAAAAATTAAGCAGAAAGTATTCAGTACACTTTAAATAAATAAACAATTTCTACTAGATCAATACAATCAATCAATTACTCAACATCATTCTCGCAGACATAAAACAAATAGAAAAGTTTACTGAATACAAGTCAAGAATTAAAGACTGGCTGAAAGAGATCAATTAAATAATAACTCTAAAAACGACATATCGATGCACCTAATTAGATGACATCAAACTAAATAAATTTTGCCCGCCTCAGCACAGGACCCCTTAGTAAGGAAGTCTAAGACAAAACACAAACTAATTATTTTACAAAGTCATTTACAAGGTATACCATTTTGTATTTTGAACAGTTATTTTAAATCATATTACTATTGTTATGAGGAGGAAAAGAGAGAAGGATGATGATGAAAAGCCCCACGAGGGAAGCCAGTGTTACAAGGGGAAAACCACCACGTTGGGTAGCAGTGTTTGTGTTGGATTGAGAGGAAAAGGGGGAAAAGAGGGTTGGTGTAAAGAAAGCAGCGCAACTCACCCTGAGATCAGATTCAGGACTGGACCCTGCTCCACCGTGGTATAGCTCAGCTGGTACAACATAATGTTTCCCTTTCTCAAAGTCAAATGGGTCGGCCGCAGCCTTAGAATTGGAGTGGTTATCTACTCTTCTTAATTGAAGAGAATGCGTGCTTTCAACTCAGAATTTATTTATAGCAAAACATGAACAGGTAAGTTATATGCGGGTTTCACCACGAAGGTGGTATCTAAGCTGTTCTAGACAATTCTCTCTCTCTCTCTCTGAAGGATCTCTAACCGGTCAAGTTAATGGAAAAAGGCACACATATACAGCACATAATAAGAAGGGGAGTTTAGATATTGGCTAACGTGAGTGGCTAGTAGTCAGGCGACGCCAACGGCAAGCCGGAGTTCAGGTAGCCAGCGTTCAAGGTACACAGGTATTCAACATTCCCACACTGATTTTAACAATTAAAGAGACACCATACCAGGTGTTTACAAGGGGGTAGTGTGGGAACGATCTGCTATGGCTCAAACCCACGTCCAGTTGATATTTCCATGTCTGGAATCATATGATGCAATACAGAGCGGCTGCGTGCTCAAATCACGCACACAGCTGATGATTCGGTGTCTGAGATTGGAATTAATGGCATCCGCTCGCTCCGCGAGCCTACGCCACTCCACGCGGCCGGAAATTATATCTGCCCGCTTGACTCATTGGTTGATTAACAAAGATGGCCGGCGGAAATTCACCGGATTGGTTGATAATGGTAATCTCCGGCGAGATGTACTGCTATTGGTTGATACATAACGTTTTGCAATTGAGCGGCTAGAAGTAAACCACAAGCAAGAAGTATTATTCCTTCGCGACTGGAATCTCCTATTCGTTACGTAACACTATCTAGAAGACAAACATAAAGATTAAGTTTGTCTTCTAATGATCAGGAAAACTTTACCCTTAACGGCTCCGCGGCATGTTTCCTACCAAAATTAATTTTGGATTTGGAATTAGTTCGTAAATCATGGCAAAACATATTTCTGTCAATTTTTTTTTACTAATTATTAACTTTTTTCCGTGATCTGTCGAATATCACACGTTTCGCAATAATCAAACCTATTTGAATTTGTTTTTTGTGTGCTAATAAATCAATTCATTTTTTTTAAATAAACAATACAAATGAATCATTAATTTTATAAATCTTCTTGAATTTTTTTTCGATTTTTGATATTTATTACGTAATTATAACAATTTTTGAAAAGCTTGTTTTTTTATAAAAACAATTTTTATCTTTTGCGAAGAAGTTTTAAGAAGTTGTTAGAACTTATTTACCAAATATTCCTAAGGATAATTTTATTTTTAAATACGGTACAAGAATATTACGTTTGACTGTATTTTGGTCATTAAAATTCAACTCCATTTCATAGCTCTATGGATATGACGCTAGAACCTTAAAATAATTATGTTGCCCGAAAACTTTTCGAATGAAAAGAGGAAAATATGATATCATCCGTTCGAGAATTTTACTGCTACATGCGAGCAGATTTAAAAAATATATATGTATGGGTTCTTATGTTATTATTGCACATAGAAATATGTCTTATCCATTTTTTTTAATGCCATAATAGTAAAACGACCGTGAAAGCAGAGAGAGTTCTAAAAGGAAAATACTTTTCAAAATGTGGAGATTACTAAGCCATTCGTATCATCCAGCACTGGAAAACTTGTTTTAGCATCGACTTATGGCATTAAAAAAAACCCACATTTTACTGATGTATCTACATATCGAAGGGGTTATTACCAAGATTAAACTTATGTTCAGACTTTTTTTGTTTTCAAATAATATTGGATATTGTTTTTTGAGAGATTATCCCATAAAGGGTTTGTGGGGTATAACGGGGGTGGGGGTAGACGGTTATTCGGCTGAGTTACCAGTAGCAACATGTCAGGCACCTACGGGCAAGAACTCCCAAATGTTTGATAAACCTGCTTGATTTTAAGCAAAAGAGGGCGATTGATTCGTCTAATTTACAATGCGTTAACAACAGACCGATTACCAATTCTAATGCAGAGATGCAATTTAAATATAATGAGTCTGTTCAATATATAATTCAATGGAGCCTGCTAGAAGGAACAAGCATTGTTGATCCCCCCGTGCCAGTGCACGTGCGTGAAACTTGCGGACACGAGCGGAGCACCCGTTCAGAGTTGATATTGGCTTCATGAAATGGGGTCGTTTTTGTGTAAGCGGGATTAACAGTTTCTTTCTTTTACCAATGTTTCGATAGCTCCAAATGAATTCCAAATTCTGGACTGGCGGCGAAGTTATTCTGGCGAACTAGATGAGGAAAAAGGGGTGAAGGAAGTACTGAATAGAAAAGGGAGGGTGCCACGGAAACTGAATTATACATACCTTGTTCGTGGATCCTTATAGCACTTATTTTACCTCACAGATCACTTCACTTCTCTACAATTTGGCCAGCTGCCAGATCGCGTCGATGAACTCTCTTGCCATCCCGCGACGAGCGTTTTTATAGAACTGTAAACGATGTTGTCGAAGAGAAAACTCAGAAAGGCCGGCAGATCATTGGACAGCCGAGCTATTGAACATAAGAACGAGTCGTAAAAGCGACCCGTTCTCATGTGACAAATGTCAACCATGTGCAAATATTGGGAGCGCATTTGGCTTGTGTCCCGGCTGCGAACCGATGCCGAAGGAATCAATGACGCCAGTTCCTCAGAGCATTTTCCATTAAAAAACCTGTAGAACAAGGACGGCATTCCCAACTTACGTCTGTGCTCCAAAGATTGCAATGCATTTGTTAAGATATGCGAATCTATCAAACGGACCACCCTTTCTGCACAGTCAAGGTTTTTTTCAGATATGTTGGGGTTTGGGCCCCCGACTAGAGGTGGTTGACAAACTCACACTTGGGGCACACTTGCGATTTGTACAGGGCCAGCAGTATCAGAGGGTTCTGTACAGTACGCCCAGCTTCTGAGATGCTAACTTTTCTCTGGCTTCGATGGAGCCCCCCTAACTGAGCTGGTCACTTAGGGTTACACCAAGAATATCAATGGAGGGCTTTTCGGGAAGATTCCTTCCATTAAAGGAGACTAGATTGTCATTTCGATTCCTTCTATCTACTAACCCACTACTTTTATCCTCACTACATACCCCAAATAAGGATTCCATAGTTTCACGAGTGACTCCGTCTGGGTTGAGAGCAGTTGGGACCCTTGTGCGGTTTCACAAAAATAAACTGAAAAGTTCTACCGTAAAAACAACATGTAAATTGTATAATTTCTTCAAATGCTTTGTAATTTTGTGGCATCATTATTAATTATATAAATTGAAAATACACTTTGTATATACCACTTTACTTAAATATATAAATATTTCGACATGTTTCGATAGCAATGCTATCATCTTCAGGAATAAATGAATACTAAAAAATAATTTCAAGAAAAATGATAAAAAATTTAAAACAATAAATTAAGAATGTACAAAATATGAGCATCAACAAAAATGAATTAAAGTAGGTAAGTAACAGATTAAAAATGTTAATGACAAAATAATTATAAAACATTGAATAATATATTTAAATTAGAAATATAAATAAAAATTATCATTATTAATATTAATATGAAAATAAATTTAAGAGATAGCTATTTTTAAAAAATATTTGATTATTTATTAAATTTAATTCGGTATTAACACTTTTTCTTATTTCTAAAATTTCAAATTTATCTAATTGTAAACCAGTTGTATTTGTATGTAAAACTTTTAAACCTTTATTTATATAAAACGAATGATTGGTTTCTAAAATATGATTTGCAAATTCAGAATAGTTGTTATTATTTAAACATCTTAGGTGTTCCTTAACACTAATACTGAAATTTCTACAAGTCTTTCCGATGTAAAAATAGTTGCAATCATTACAAATCAATTTATATACTCCCGATTTATTCAAAATATTATCTTTATCTTTGTTATTTAAAATGTATTTTTTTAATTTATTATTGGTATAAAAAGCTGGTTGGATAGTATTTGGCAAGTTTCTAATTATTAAATTTGCGGTATTGATATTTAAAAATAATATTTTTCTCCATTGTTTATTAACATCAGTTATTTGTGGATATACATAAGATTTAATAAATTTTTTCTTAAGCTTTTTGTTTAACATATTGTTTATTAATTTAGTACTATAACCATTTTTTATTGCAATCTGTTTAATTATATTTAATTCTTTGTTAAAATTATTATTTGATAATGGTATATTAACTAATCTACTAAGCATAGAATGAAAAGCTGATAATTTTTGAGAAAATGGATGATTAGAAGTATTATGTATAACAATATCTGTATAAGTATCTTTACGATATATATTAAATTCAAATTTATTATTAACAATAGAAATATTTAAGTCTAAGAAGTTTATGTTAAAATTTTCTCCAATTTCTATAGTGAATTTAATTTTTTTATGGATTTTATTTAGAAAATTTAGGAAAATATTTAGTTGTCTTTCATTCCCAGTCCAAATACAAAACACGTCATAAAGATAATATTTTGAATAAATAAAGATAAAGATAATATTTTGAATAAATCGGGAGTATATAAATTGATTTGTAATGATTGCAACTATTTTTACATCGGAAAGACTTGTAGAAATCTCAGTATTAGGGTTAAGGAACACCTAAGATGTTTAAATAATAACAACTATTGTGAATTTGCAAATCATATTTTAGAAACCAATCATTCGTTTGATATAAATAAAGGTTTAAAAGTTTTACATACAAATACAACTGGTTTACAATTAGATAAATTTGAAATTTTAGAAATAAGAAAGTGTTAATAGGGAATTAAATTTAATAAATAATCAAATATTTTTTTAAAATAGCTATCTCTTAAATTTATTTTCATATTAATATTAATAATGATAATTTGTATTTATATTTCTAATTTAAATGTATTATTCAATGTTTTATAATTATTTTGTCATTAACATTTTTAATCTGTTACTTACCTGCTTTAATTCATTTTTGTTTATGCTCATATTTTGTATATTCTTAAATTATTGTTTTAAATTTTATATCATTTTTCTATAATTGAAATTATTTTTTAGTATTCATTTATTCCTGAAGATGATAGCATTGCTATCGAAACATGTCGAAATATTTATATATTTTAAGTAAAGTGGTATATACAAAGTGTATTTTCAATTTATATAATGTAAATTGTAGTCTACACTGCAATAGCATGCGTGCTTAATAACATTTATTTTGTTATATTTGTCAAATTACGAAAATAGAAGGGGAATATCTACAATAAAATGTTGGTCACCTCTGCTCTAAGCCAATAAAACTATTGCAGTTATATATGCTTTCATAATAGCATCACTATAATGTTATTAAAAATTTGTAGAAACCTAGCCACAAAAACAAAAAAGAGTTTAATGTGTTGACTTGATTTTCATGAAGTGTGTTTAACGTTCCGGAATAGAAACTGATTATTTCAGAGAATTTTCAAACGTGCTTTTAAGAATAAAATTTCACCAGAAATTCTTTAATAAAATGTGGTGAAAATGCATGTAATCATCGTAATAATGCTTCCATAGTGCCATTTTTCAATATTTACGTGGCGAGGGAGGTACTCTCATTTACAATAATCTTTAAGAAATTTTACAAAATATAAGAGAAAAAAGCCCCGAACTTTTATGTAGTTTGACTAACGTGTGCTTGTTATTGAAAATCTTATTTACAAATTTTATAATTAGGGTATTTACATATGTAAAAATATACGTAACAAACTAAAATCTTTGAAAGATAAATATTTCACAATAATCTTACTCAAAAATATTACTACTTATCTCTCAAAAAATATTAAAACGTAAGTGACAACAATAAATTGTATTTTAAATAATATTACCTATTAATCTAACAGAAATAGTTTCTTTCAGATAGCCAAGTGTTCAATATGTTTATTAACTTAATTTTTAATAAATTATAATTTATTTATTTCACCATGTAACATATTTAAACATCTAGTAATCATGTAATCTAAAGTTCTTTATCCATATGTTTTTGTAAACTTAGGAACCATTAATCGTTCATTAAAATTGAGACGAGTATTGTAAGTGTGCTCTATTTGTAGAATATATGCGGTTATTTACATTTGAGCGAAACTATTGATGACCTCTTACCCCGCTACCCTTCGGCCGAGTTTGTTGTTCTGGGGGACTTCAATGTTCATAATGAACCGTGGTTGAAGTTCTCATGTTCAACAAACTCGGCTGGCCGACAGGCGGAATTTTTTGCCCTTTGCCATGGGTTGGAGCAACTGGTTCAGGAGCCTACGAGGGTTCCTGATGTCCAGACTCACCGCTCCAATCTGTTAGACCCATTTTTAACCACCGAGCCACGTGGTTATGGGATTGATGTCGCAGCGCCTTTAGGATCGTCCGACCATTGCCTGGTGACGACATCAATCCCTATTAACTTCAGACCCCAATTGAGAGGCTGAAGAGAAAAATGTGGCACTATAGGTCAGCAGATTGGTTCGGTCTGCGGGCGCATTTTAATGCTTTCCCATGGTCAGCTGTCTGTTTTCAGACTTCGAATCCGTCCAGATGTGCCCAGGAAATTAGTGTAGTCATCACATCTGCGATGGATGGCTTCATTCAATCAACCATTAAAGAAACTGGCGTAGGTTCAAAGCCGTGGTTCAGTCGACAATGCTCCGAAGCAGTTCGACGAAAAACGCGGCTTACCGAGCCTACAACACATCTCGAACGTCAGAAAACAGATCAGCATATAACAAATTGGCAAAGGACAGTAAGAGAATCATCAATAGGTCAAAATTCGAGCACGACCTACAGATCAGTAAAAAGCTAGCTGCCTGCCCGCATGGCAGCAGGGCGTTCTGGTCACTAGCGGGCTCCATAGGTCGCAATTTCTGCAAATCCAGTCTGCCGCTTCTTACCAGACCTGACGGTTCACTAGCAAACACTGCTACCGAAAAGGCCAACCTTTTAGGAAAATGTTTGCAGAAAACTCGGCCCTCGACGACCGGGGTGCCATCCCGCCGTCGGTTCCTCACTGCGGCTTCTATATGAAAAAGCTGAGGATACGGCATCGGGATGGACTCCTTGTCTTACGGGGGCTCGATGTTAATAAAGCTAGTGGGCCTGACGGAATACCTGCCCTGGTATTGCAGAGGTGTGCTGCAGAAATTGCTCCAGTTTTAACAAAGCTCTTTAAAATGTCCCTGAAATGTGGCTCTGTGCCCTCTGGTTGGAAAAAAGCGGTCATTCATCCTATACCTAAGAAAGGTGACCGCTCCAACCCGGCCAACTATCGCCCCATAGCGATCACATCAGTTCTGTCCAAGGTGATGGAACGTGTGATCAACGACAAACTGCTTACATACCTCGAGAAGAACAAAATCATTAACGACCGCCAGTATGGATTCCGGCGGAACCGCTCGTGCGGTGATCTTCTCGCGTATGTGACGCATGTTTGGGGACGGTGCCTGGAACGTTATGGTGAGACTCAAACGGTCTCACTGGACATTTCTAAGGCCTTTGACCGGGTTTGGCACCGAGGACTTGTCAACAAACTGCCTTCTTACGGACTTCCCGTTTCCTTGTGTACGTGGATTGCCGACTTTTTGAGGGAGAGATCGATTCAGACGGTTGCTGATGGTTTCATCTCTTCCTCGCATTCAATAAATGCTGGCGTCCCACAAGGATCGGTTCTATCTCCGACATTGTTTTTGTTGCACATCAATGACCTCTTGACATGTGCACCAATCCATTGTTACGCGGATGACAGTACAGTCCATGATTGCTTTTTGTTTGACAAGCCCCCAAAGGGCACACAAACTCCAACGGCTCGAAGGGCTTTGAAACAGAGAATGGACGGTTACCTTGAGAGGGTCTCCTCTTGGGGTAAGAATAACCTCGTCGAATTTAATGTTTCAAAGACCCAATCATGTCTGATTACGTCTAAAAGGGATCGAAATGACAATCTAGTCTCCTTTAATGGAAGCAATCTTCCCAACAAGCCCTCCATTGATATGCTTGGTGTAACCTTAAGTGATCAGCTCAGGTATGGGGTCTCCATCGAAACCCGAGTAAAGTTAGCCTCTCAGAAGCTGGGCGTATTGTACAGAGCCCGCAGATACTTTAATAGTACACAACTGCTGACCCTGTACAAATCGCAAGTTCGCCCCATTGTAGAATTTGGCAGCCACCTCTGGTCGGGAGTCCCAAAATATCTGAAAAAAAACCTTGACTCTGTGCAGAAACGGGCGGTCCGTTTGATAGATTCACCTATCTTAACAAACGGGTTGCAATCTTTGGAGCACAGACGTCGGGGTGGGAATGCTGTCCTTGTTCTACCAGTATTTTAATGGAAGATGCTCCGAGGAACTAGCGTCATTGATCCCTTCGGCACCGGTGCATAGTCGGGAAACACGCCAAACGCGCCCAACATTTGCACACGGTTGACATTTGTCACATGAGAACGGTCGCTTCTACGACTCGTTCTTGTGTTCAACAGCTCGGCTGTGGAATGATCTGCCGGCCTCTGTGTTTCCTCCATCCTATAACATGGGTCTCTTCAAGACCCAAGTTCACTCCTTCCTATCCTCTAAAAGATCCTCCACACAGCATCCCCAAAGATGATATAGGCCTTGAGGGAAATTGTTTCCTCCTTGGTCTCCTGTGTGGAGTTACTGTAAAAAAAAAAAAAAAAGCTGAAATATAATTTTGTACCATAGAATTGCTCTCACTGAAAGAATTTTGAGACTTTGATAAAAGTATGGAATATTATGCCTTTGTTCGTATAAACTTTTATCATTTAATAATTTAACCAGTGAATTTTGCACTGATTGAACATGATTGATGTTTTTTTATAGGAAATTCCCCAGGCTGTAATTCAGTACCTTATAACAGATTTCGCTAATGATAAATAAATTATTCGAAGTGAACAGATTGGAAAAAAGAATTTTAGTTTCAATAATCTACTAACAATTGAATTTAGTCGTACACAGACCTCATTTATTTGTTAATCCCACATAAAAAAACAATTGAATCTTTAAGCTGGTAAAAGTGAAATATACTTTTACATTACAGTGCACAATATTTTGACTGTTACAATCATAATTAAATTATTTAATGGCTTACATTACCAACTGTGATGACAGATTAGGCATTAATTAATTAAAGTGTTTGAAAGGTTTTATATTAAACTAATAATGCTAGAATTTTCAAACAATAATTGAAGGGAGATTTCGAACATGTAAGTACATGCTAATTAAAAAGGCTTAGTAGAATAAACGACTGATCGTGAATAAATAGTTATGTATTAATTGATAAACTAAAGTTCTTAAAAACTTAAGACAAGATTTTTGTGCATAGCGCAAAGGGTAACAATTATTTTTATAAACAATAATTATTAGCCTGAAACACTCATCCAAATTGAAAAAAACCTTTCCGAGCAAAGATAAATGTCGCCGACAGGACTCGAACCTGCACCCTTCTGATGTCCGGTCAGATGCTCTACCGTTGAGCTACGTCGGCTTATTGCAAACCCGCCAAGTTAATCAATATATACTAGTGTTCCATTCAATAATTACTGTTTTTATTATATTTTCACCTCTAAACAACCAACTTTATTAGTATGAGAGAGGCTTGTAACGGCTTGACATCAGAAGGGTGCAGGTTCGAGACCTGTCGGCGACATTTATCTTTGCTCGGAAAGGTTTTTTTTCAATTTGGATGAGTGTTTCAGGCTAATAATTATTGTTTATAAAAATAGTTATGTCTTTCATACAGAATTGCTTTAAAATGTGATCGCAATCCACATCTTTTTGATAAAATTCATATTTATTATGTAAAACAGACTGCGTCCATTTACTACAACCAATAAAGATAACAAAAATACATTTCAACAACCAGAATGACATGAATTAAAATACATTATTTGCATGTCTCTTGGAACCCTTAATGTTTTTGTTGAGAGACGTGTATTTTAGTATGCTGTACTGAGTCAACACCTCTGTTCTGCCATGTAGTATGCATAGCAGATCATGGCGGTAATTGCTTGATACAAATAACTTATAGCATTCCAGGAGGTTTTTTCAGGAGGACATTTCCAGCACAATCTATAAAATAATGTATATTTTATGTATAATTGTATAATTATATAAGTAATGTATAATTTTATTTTATTATTATTTTTAAGGGTCACATTCCTTCTAGATCGGAGACTTTGGTAGCGCGTCTCAGAGATGAATGCATAAATTGCGGATACTCGCCGTCTGTTCTTATATATAAATATTTGAGTTTCTTTTTCAGTTTCAGTGCCGATACATCAGCGTTTTTGATATAAGGTAGCACAGTATTATGCAATACGGAATGTTTAATTTTTCAATTTTTTTTATGTGATACCATACAAGAGTCCCAGCCGTCTGGAACCAGTGAGACTATGTCATCCCCAATTGGAGTATGTTGTGAGGCTAAAGGTAATGAGGGGTGAAGGAAATGGGACAGTGGAGGGTTGTGAAGTAGCTGGATATTCATATCAGGTCACCAAACACGATATTTCAAGATATTTCAATTCTGAATGGTCTTTCACCAGGGCGATACTGATAGTATCTACCACTCTAGAACGTGCCGCAAATATAATACAAATTATTTTTAATTAACAAATTTTGAAATACCACAACGTTAATAAATAAAAAAATTACTTGCGCACACCTGGATATGAGCCCGCGACCTCCTGATGCGTAACCAAGATCGTGTCCACCCAACCACGGAGACCGTCGAATGAATTATTATAAATGAGGTGACAAAATTAATGAATATTATATTAAAATACTAATTCTATATTCTAATTGTAGTATTAGTTCCAATATTTCCAAATAAATATTTTCTGGTATAGGGCATATACGGCAGAAGCGTCCTCTGATTTGGACGTTATATTGTAGTTGAACAAGTCATGGTTTCGGGTTAGGTAAACTGATCTTATGACAAACCACTCCCCCCCCCACCACTTTCAACATTATTCAGCCTTACGTTTCTCATTAATGGATATGTCATAGTTTCTGTGGTTATGATTGATTGAAAAACCATTTAAGTATTACCAGATTCATATTGTGTGTTTTCAAACCAGAAGTCACCGGAATAACATTACGAGAATACAATTGAGAGCATAAATCTTTCCATTTAACTTCTCTGAAAACCTCCTGAAAATTGGGATACCTCTTCCACTGACTCTAGTTGGTAAAGTTACAATTGAAGAAAGTAACAACAGACTTAAAGACGGATGAAAGAATGTCATAATGGGTTACTTGATTCTATTTGACGATGAGATATTCTTTGTTTTTTTCCCTGTGATTTATCTGCATAAACTTAATACTCATATTTCATCACAAATGATGAAATCATAATACAGTTTTATCATCTTTATTAGATAGGTACCCAGCAAATTTCCTTTGTGGATATTGTAAGGTTCCCTCAAGGCTCGAAGGCCATAGTAATAAATCACTTCCTTGTTCCGTGAATTTCTCAAGTAGATCACGTACATCAACTAAGGGCTGCGTTTCCTACCATAGAGAAACTCAAATGCCTTACAATCTTATTGATTTATTCAAATGATTAATGTATAACCTTTTTTTACTTTGCATAGCCAGTTTTATTGGCCATGCAAGGCTTCCATTGTGTCTCTAAGGTTTATTGGGTGGTATAATACTTCAAGAGAGAAAGAAAGGAAGCGTCTTAAAATATCATATTTAAGTTTTCTTCAAATATATCGAAATATCACTGTAGCAAATGGTAAATTAATTCGAAACTAACCAACTTACACTACTTTCAACAGGGTGTGCAGCACTGACGTCAGAATTAATAGACTTGCTATAAGTACCATTTCGACGACTGGAGGCAAATGGCGTCACGTGACTCCCATTTTGGCACCAGCCTAGTTCACTGCCATCCACGTTTATTTCGAGAGATTTTGACAATAGTAAACAAGTAAAAAAACAGTTATAAAACTTTATTTTCTAACAAAATATTCGATTTCTGTAAACAAGCTGAATCATTTTATAATTTCTTCAAAATATTGGCATTTACTTTGTGGCGTCATTATTAATAACTTCATTAAATAATATACTTTGTATTCACCACTTTATTAATATACACATATCAACATGTTTCAAAATCTATGATTTCCTGATCAGGAATATATAGAATATATAAACATATTGATATGTATATATTAATAAAGTAGTGAATACAAAGTCATTTTTAATTCATTTATAGAGCCATTTTACTTTTTTGCTGTTTTAATTTAAATTTGCACGACTAGCTCACTTCTCGCCATCCTTATTTGAATTTCTATCCCTTGAATATTGGGAATTTTAATTTTTTTTAAGACATTTATAGTTTTTTATTAACAACATTGTTTACACGGTAATAATAGTAGGTATGTAAGTTCTAAAAATGTTATATATCTATGTATTATTTACTCTGTGGTGTTCAGTTATGCTTTAACGGAATACAATTCTATTTTGGCACATATTTTTGGTTTATCAACTTGCAAACATCTTCTGATTACTCTTCTATGAATCCATCTCTTGAAATGACGTATCATAGCCATGTCTTCTTAGGTGACCTGACAGTTGATCCCCCTACAGTTGCCCATGATACTTTCCTACCGCTAGTTGATCCCCCAGTCAGTTGACCCCCGGACAGTTCATTCCCCGAACAGTTGATCCCTTTACCAGTTGATGGATTCCGCCGCCCCCGAAACCATTTATTGGATAACCGATACCCCTGCCATTTGCTGTATTTGGTGCCCTGGATTATGGGTGAGGTTTGTCTAGGTAATGTCGGCAGATGCGTTTGCCCATCAACTGCCTGGCGGACCGAATCGGGAAATACTGATTGAGGGAAATATTTTGACCTCTCCAGCTTGACTCTCTCAACATATTTCCTTGTATCACAGTGCGGGGGATAGATTCATACGTTCGTCACTCCTGGACATATTTAGAAATCGTAGATGAAATCGCCCTTGAGGTGAATTTTCCCAAAAACAGCGCTATACAAATCATCCAATTATTATTATTATTATTATTGTGATTGACCTCCAGATTTCTACCCACCTTCATTTCCCTAAAAATTTGCTCCACACAGCATCCCTAAAGATGGTATATATTAGAATAAATTAGGTTAGGTTAGGTTAGATTAGGATAAGTTAGTTTAGGTAGGGTTAGATTAGGTTAGGTTTATTGATACTGAAAATATTTTATGTAGCGGATTTCCACTCAAAGTGCCTGAAGATATAAGTAGATCGACTTGAAGCAGCATATCCTCTCTGCACACTCAATCATCGGTATCAATTGTCCGGGGGATCAACTGTACGGGGAATCAACTATAGGCGGACCAACTGTCGGGGGATCAATTGTCATGGAATTCTTGATATGTACGGGACATTCCTCAATTCTTCCTTCCACTTGCGAGTCATATATCTATTTGACACTTTTATTCGTTCATCCGCTGTGTGTATTTAAACCATCCAAGCGTCGCTTTCTTACTTTTATTGAAATATTTTGTGAGGTGGAAAAGTGGAACCTAAGAGAAGGATGTGGAGAAATGAAAGCCATGATGATATTAACTAAAATTAATAATTTATTATTAATTGAATTTAATTCACTATTAACGCTTCTTCTGATTTCTAAAATTTCAATTGTGCCTAATTGTGAACCGGTTGTGTTTGTATGTAAATTTTGTAAGCCTTCTTTTATATCAAAAGAATAATGATATAATAACACACATATAAAACTTATTTCCACTTTTATTTTATTTCACCGTGACCGGTTTCAGCTTGTTAAAGCCATCTTCAGACTGGTAAAAGTTAATCTTAAACTACGGTTTATATACACAACATGTGGGGGAGGAGGGGTGGTGATATAAACCGTAGTTTAAGATTAACTTTTACCAGTCTGAAGATGGCTTTAACAAGCTGAAACCGGTCACGGAGAAATAAAATAAAAGTGGAAATAAGTTTACATGTGTGTTATTATATCATTATAATGGAATTCCACCATGTATTATCAGTTTCAAAAATAGAAATATCAAAAGAATAGTTTATTTCTAAAATATGATTCGCAAATTCAAAATAATTCAAACGAATTCAAAAATTTGAATTATTTTTATTGTTAACCGAAAACAAACAAATACAATCTCTAAAATTGACTCTTTTTCATTTCTTTAGTGGGCTTAATTATACAATGCTCAGCTGTTTATTCTAAGAGCAAGGTTCGCCACATATATTTAATGCACTCCCTTTATAATTTTCACATTAAATTTCGTAAAACCTAAAAACTTACATAAGTAACTTAAGTAGCTTTATAATAATTTTCGACGGTTTTAACAAAGATCCAACTTCGTCAATGTGAATTTACCAACGTTGTTATTCAATGAAGACAGCGCCTTGCCGCCTAAACCTATGTAGTTAATTTCTTTTGTTAAACAGAGATTAGAGCGTGAAGAAAATTTCTTTTCGACAATGGAGCCTAATCGTCGGAATTAATTAAAAAGGAAATTTCTTCAAAAGTTTTAAAGACCCTCATAGCGGATGAGTTCATAAACACCAGAATTAACGCACAATCATCTCGACGGATGTAAAAAGTGCCTACCGGAAAAGAACTACTCCAAAAAAAACCTTTGTAATTTCACATCTTATCTTAAATCGTTTAGTGCAATGAAGTCATTCCGGTATTTTTTTTTTAAATTCAGCATTTCACATTTCCGGACGTCGGAGAGGGTAGATTTATAAATTCTACATAATTATAATATTATTACGAAATACGATAAACATAATGTTTTTAAAGAGAAAAATATTGCACTTTTTTTTTAATTACTTCGATTTAGTTACCATTTATCAAAATTAAGTAAGAAATCTGACTTTTTCTGACCGTCCCACGCATGTTTGCAAAAATATTAAAAGTGGAGAAAAATAATTGCAATCTTTTCAAGGTATATTTTTAAAAAATAATCTTAGCCAAACTTTAAAGTTCTTCCATTTTTTTATTGCTCCTTTGCATTTTAAAAAGGGTATTTTTTGAAGATATACAACAGTTTTTTCATATTTTGTGGAATATACGTAGGATGATCAGAAAAACGTCATATTTTTTATTTGATTCTGATAAATATTAAGCCCGTATACATTTTAAAAATATGTATGTAATAGATATGTTTCTCTTTAAAAACATAATCTATATTGTAATTACGTTATCATTATATCGAATTAATAAATAATCCGTCTCCAATATCCCTCTCCCTTTGCTTAAATGACATATATTTTAAAACCGTGCTTTGACGGATATTTTTTTAACAATAATTAATTACCAATTAATGTTTTTTTTATCATCTTATCTTCTTCCCTTTGTTTTAATAATCGGGTCTTGAACCCATACCTGTCCTTGCGTACCTGTCCTATACTTTGACGGCGTCCATCCATGGTAGGCGCAGTCTTTCCTCCCACAGTCAGATGAGTTGCTTTTCCACGCTTCGACTACTCTGGAATCGCACTCAGTATTTCCAGTGGAAGTTCACCTTTTGGAATTCATAGTGAATGAGCAAGCCATCCCAATTGCGACTTTTCTCTGAAGAATATCAGAGGTTTATCATAATTTAATTCCTATCTTATTTTATGTCATTTTACTTATATCTTTACAAAATCTCTACTTTTTTTTTAAACGTGCAACTTTATAATGTTTTAAAATGCTTTCATTTCTATTTATATCATCTTATGTTATTTTTTCACAACGTGCAGGTTGTGTGCACCAGGGGCGATATTCCCGTTCTTTTAAGGAAGATTCCTTATGTTTTTCCTTAGGGTTAAAGACTTCTTGATTAACTGCAGAATTCCGGTGAGACATAGTAAAAAGATCCTAAATAGATTATTATTTGAAAACACAAATTGATGAAATATCTTCATGTGACATAAGATTTTGATCTAAAACTTTAAAAAACAATTACATTATGTTATAATTCATTTTAATACATTTTTATTTGATTTTTAAATACCATAAGTAAGCTTTTCAGCGAAAAATTACGTTTTATAAAAAGGTACCTACCGCATTAGATAGTAATGACCTTTTTTGTCTGTAGTTCTAAAAGTGAGATTTGAATTTGTTCCGACTAGACGTGAATTTTCAAAAATGTCAACATCTATATAATGTTTTTTAATGTTTACTAACTAATTATGTAAAAAGTAAATACTAACGTTATTGGTAACATACTTAATATTGATTTTTTCTCTTGTAAAAACAACGCAAATATTCAGTGTTTCTCTTGTTAAAACATCGCAAATATTGACATTTTTCATGAATGTCGCTCGCTGAATTCAGCTGACAGGTGTCATTCGACAGAACTGGAACCGCAGTTAAGTAAGAAGGCATTAACCCTAAGGAAAAACGTGTCTACCGTTCCGAAAACAAAAATCGTTTATATTGCACTATTCAATAGGGACACTTTTCTTTTCTAAGTCCAATTCCAAAACTCTGTCGTTCCTTGAGTGTGAGTTTGGAACGAGTGAATCCGGAATTGCCAACTCGGAGTAAGTTTACCGCCTTCGGAATCGGATTCATTGGATTCGGTATAACCGGAACGACTCTCCTCTATGCCGCGCCTGCCTTGAATTGCTGAAGATTGTGAACTACCTCCCCGAAAATGCCGACATCGTTGTAATGCTGTTATGTAACGAAAGGTTGACCCTGAGATGAGTTCTAGCTACTCGTCTTGGCAAATAAGCCTGGCAAGCAATCACAACATTTCCCTCCATAAATTAACCAATCAGGCGATTCGAGCGCCCAATTGAACCAATCAGATCATAAATTAACAAAACAGGAGCATGCGACACGAGCGCCCACGGCGGTGTGGGACCGCTCCTTGCCGCGCTTCTCACTTCCCTTCTGGAACCCGAAGAGATAACTGTCTCTCTGAACTGCGTCTCTGAAAAAGAGACGTCCATTTTGTTATTATTTATTTACGGCCAAGTACAATACAGGCGGGCTGAAAGCCCGCAGCTAGACTTGCTTCTTGCTGTCTAAGCACTCAAGTAGTGTCATTAAACTCAGTGTGATGATGTCCGGCCTTGGCGTCATAGCCAGCCACCCCGCCATTTGACCTGAACACATGTAAGCTGAAATTCCCATCTGCCCATAATGTGTTGATTTAATCCCTCGTTTCATCTGCATAACTCGGTTAGAGATACCAATCAGAAAGAGAGAGAGATTACAATAGAATCCTACCTAAATTAAGACCCTTTTTTTGCTGTCTACACGATTATTTTTAACCCATCATGCTTGTCTGAGTTGCAATAAACACCGAGTTTGAAAACACTTCCCTGTACTAATTTAACGTAGAAATAGAAACGCCCTCAACCCAATTATAATATTGCGATCGATTCGCGACCCTGTATGATAAGAAGTTGATGTCCCCTGCCGATCTGAGCTAGGCTAATGTCCGGAGCAGACTTCAACATCGAGGAAACCACCTCCAGGATAAGTCCTGCAGATTGTAATTGTCTCCCATAACTTCCCCTGTAACCCAACCTTCATCTTCCCCGTTTCCCCGTTTCCCCTCTCCCTGACACTCCCAGTTTACACCACACTGGCTTTCCAACTTAGGGGCTTTCCTCCAACCTAACCTTCTCCATCCCCTTCCGTTCTTTACACAACAATGCTTAATAATATTTTCTGAGTGGTAATGTTTAAAGTATGTAAGAACTTAATTGGTAACTTACTAAATATTGAGTTTTTCTCTAGTTAAAAGTACTCAAATATTGATATGTTATATTAATGTCATTTTCTTAATGATAGCTGACAGAACCAGAACCGCACTTGAGCGAGAAGTTTTTAAGCCTAAGGAAAAATGTAAGAAATCTTCATTAAAAAGAACGGGAATTGCACTCTTGGTTCACTGTACCTTACGTCGTCTTCATAAACGATCGACAAGATTTGTACTTATTATAATTAGGATCTACAAGGCAACGAAACTTCATAAAATACCTATAATATATTTAAAATCTGGTTAAAAAAAAATCTCATTTAGGATTTATTCAGACATCATTAAAAAAACATGTTTTTTTTACAAGCTTACCTTGAAAATCATGTTTTTCACCTCGCGGACAACAATCTGCCTTGGCGCTGCTCGTTGTGGATCAACTGGCAATGGAGTCTTGACACTTCACATACTAAACTGAAAAAATCAAGTGACGGTAGTAGTTGAACGTAAATCACCATGAACCTCTGTGTCCCGCAGGCTCTCTGAACCCCATTCTCCATTGCTTGTCAAAATGGATCGAATTTGAAGAGTTGAAGTAGTTCCAAAGGAATCAGAGTCAGATAACGTCATATAGTTATGTTGTCAATAACTTTGTAAAGGCATTCCGATCAGATCATGGCTGATTATGCCGAAAAAACTAGGCAATTTGATTATTAGTGTTGGGAATCAAAGCTTTTCTTCTAATTTATATTCGTTAACCATCTCAAAAGTTGCACATTGGAATAGTAATGACGTTAAAAATATTTTTTAAATTCAGTACTACTTTTGGCGTTGTACTAAAACCAGCATTTTATAATTGGGTAATATAATTATATAATAATATAATATGTAGTATTTTTTCTCTCGAGTAAGGTTGAGGAGAGACACGCAAATGCGATCATGAGCTTGTCGGTAGAGCCACGCAAAAACTTGCAGTATTTTCTTTTCGAAATATGTGTACTTATTTTTTGGCGTCATTATTAAAATAATTAATAAGAATAACTTTGTTTATACCGCTGTTTTAAGTATATAAATGTCGGCATGTTTCAGAAGCAAGACTTCCCTAATCGGGATTATTATACTAAAAAATAATGACAAGTAATAAATAAATAGCCAATTTACAAACATAAGCAAAAATAAACAATAAGTAACGAAAGTGGGTAAGTAGTTAATTAAAAATATTAAATGATAAATTTATATTAGAAATTAAAAAATAAATCGTTTTATTATAAATAATATCAAGCAAATTACGAAGCAGAAAAAAAATAATAGTTGTTATTTTTAAAGTTTGTATTAATAATATTCTAAATATAGTTTGAATATTTTACTTTAAAAAAAAAATTAAATAACCAATTATTTTTTAATTAATAACTGTATCTAGAATATTATTAATATAATTTTTAATTGTAACAAATTAATTACCGAGCCATCAAACTTATATTTCAACCCAAGCGTTTTTTTCCTTTAATAATTATACATGTTTCAGAGAACGTGCTTGTTTGTTTTTGTTTTACAACAAATCTCTCCAGAATCCCTTCTTCACGGGATAATGCATTCCGAGAAATCATTTTCCGAGACTTATAACTGTGTAATACTTTAATGCTGTTTTTTCAACCTACAACCAAGTTACGAAAATATGATATTTTCGTAATTTTATTACAAAATGACGTCCCTTTGTAAACAATTTATTGTACGTTATTTTTATTACTATTGGTAGATTCTGGTGGATATTGGCGGAATATCTCAATCTAGTAATAAATGACCAACAACATGGCTTCATCAAAGGTAGATCAACTACAACAAATTTATTACTTTTTCAAAACTATATATTGGAGGCATTTGCAAAAATAAACAAGTTGACTGTATATACACTGATTTCTCGAAGGCTTTTGATAAAGTATCTCACAAAGTGATCCGGAAACTTCATGACCTGGGAATTGGAGGAAATATTTTAAAGTGGTTAAGTAGTTACTTATCAGATAGAACCTTGTTTGTTAAAATAAAATCTTTTTATATCCAAATCGTTTTCCGCTACTAGTGGCGTACCGCAAGGTAGTCACCTTGGTCCGGTTTTATTTCTTGTCTTTATAAACGACATAGTCAACGGCTTTAAAGATGTCAAAGTTTTGCTATTCGCCGACGATATTAAATTATATAGAGAAATAACTGATTCAAACCACTGTCAAATTCTTCAGTTTAATATTGACATGCTAAATAACTAGTGCTCACAAAACAATTTATATCTAAATGTTGAAAAATGTAAAACTCTAACCTTTTCCAGAAAGAAAACGTCTCTCTTTTTTGACTATTCAGTAAATCAAATTAATCTACAAAGAGTTACAGAAATAAGAGATCTCGGAATTATAATGGATGAGAAACTAAATTTCACTGCTCACATTCAACAAATTGTAAATAAAGGTATGAAAACTTTAGGATTTATATTAAGAACAATAAAAAAATTTCAATCGTTACAAGTAATAAAATTATTGTACATATCCCTAGTTAGAAGTTTAATTGAACATAATTCCATAGTGTGGTCGCCTTTCTACAAAATACATATTCACAATATTGAGAGAATTCAAAGAAAATGTTTGCGTTTCATAAATTTAAAAGTAAACATACCTTTAGAGCACATAAATTACCCATCGTTAATGAATATTTTAAATATTCCAACATTAGAAAACAGACGGAAAATTAACGACCTAACCTTTTTACTAAAATTATTAAACTGTAAATTAAATTGTTCTGAACTCCTGCATTTAATAAACTTGTACATACCCAATCGAACTACAAGACAGACATTAACTTTCTACATATCTTTTTCCCGTTCTAACTATAGTTTAAATTCACCAATTCAACGCTTACACGGTCTTGGTAACAAATACTTAAATGATATGGATGTATTTGACAATAATCTAAACATGGCAAATTTCAAAAGGAGGATGAGTGATTTGTTTCTGCCTGGTTTATAAATTATTGTTAACTACAACTTTTTACATTATTTTCTTATTTGTTATCAAGGTCAGTATTGACTTGGTGGATATTGGACCTGTTATTTTTTTTTTTTTCTGTTACTGTGTATTATTATTTTTTGGAGGAGTTACTGAAATGTGTTTTGCACCTGTGTGAATATTATAAACTAAATATGTAAAAGCCCATATAGGGCGTATATAATATAATAAATAAAAATAAAATAAATAAAAATATTGCCTGTTTCACGTATTTTTCAAACGTGTAACAAAAAAAAAGAAAACAAATATGTACTTTATGTATTTATTGTTAACTAAAATTTTACACAGTTTACATAGTTTTGTGGATATTGACTGAACACTAAATTTATTATTTATCTATTCTGTTTCGTGTATTTTGATAATTTTTTAGTACTTTTATATAAAATAAATCCTGGAATTATAAATACAATTACTTTTTTATAAAGTTATAAATTATGATCAAATGAAACAACATACCTTCGTTTAACCACTTTTATTTTATACGCCAACCGGTTTCGGGAAAATTTTTCGTTCATCAGGGAAATATATATATTAATTCAACATAAAATTCAGATAGAAGAATTGTCTCTGATTTAGCTATTATTTTCAAAATTGTTAATGCCTTCAAAGACAGCCCTGATATCGTCAGCTTAATTACATTTAGTATTCCAACTAGAACTACTCGATCTAAAATTTTGTTTAACTGTCACAATAATTTCAGAACTGAGTCATTCTAATATTCATCGGTATCTCGACTGCACACAGTGGGTAATACATATTCAGATATAGTAGACATTTTCAACTGCTCTGAATACTAATACAAACAAACGATTATTGCATACATCCTCTATAATTATAAATATATGTGTCTAGGTCTAGAGTATAAGTAACAGTGAATGTGAGGTATGTTTTGATTTTTCGCCCTTATGTTATTCCTGTATTTGTTCAATATATTATCTATGAACCTACTGTGATGTGTTTTGCACCTGTTTATTATAACTAACTTTATATGTAAAAGCCCATATAGGGCGTATATTATACAATAAATAAATAAATAATATTACAGATAATGGGTTAGCTAATATTATATGTCGAAGTGGGGGTGGGGACGTAACTAGGGATTATAAAAGCGTGAGGGGAAAAGAGATGTAGTTTAAGGGAGTGGTGATGGAGAACATATTTAAGATGGGGTTGTAAGATAGATATATTTTGATTGTTGGATCGACTCAATTTTACCAAGGGCTTTCTTAATTCTTAATGCTTCTAAATTAGCTAGGCGTTTTCTTATACTATCGATGTTAAGAGTATTAATTCCTTTATTTTTATTAAAAGTATAATTTTTTAAATCGTATTCATGAATGCCGAACTTTAAAAATTATTATTAAGACATGGTGTTTTTTTAAAAAATTATTCTTATTCGGAGGCTTGCTTTTCTGCTACAGAATGAGGAACGGTAATAACAAATTACAAGTGAGTATATATTATGATAATCATATTATGAAAGTGTTGATTCAACCGTAAATTCTTTATATTATTTTAGTACAATTGTAAATTATATTAATTGGTTGGTAGAGTCTGTGGTCTGTGGCTGAGTGGATATGAGGTCATTGCGGAGATCGCGGGTTCTAATCCCGGTTTGCGCAAGTGGATTTTATTTGATTAATTTGTTATTTCACATTTAACTGTCAATTCATGGTGGAATCCATTTTAAAATATATATTTTTTTAATTATTAAAGAAAACTTTATACATTTTTTCCAATTATTTATTTTCGAATGGACCGGTTTCACCCTATCACGGCCATCGTCAGACTGGCACAATTAAAACTAAATCAGGGGTGACTCCCTCGGCTTTCTAATATTGTTTTTATTTATGACTTGAAATTTGTTTTATTTCTGACGGTACTATTTACTATTATGTCTTTAAACGCTACTTTCGGTTTGGTTTATGATTAATTCGTGTCATTTCACAAGTAATTTATTTAAAATAACATGTAGAATATTTGAGGCACGTTCTGGAGTGGAAGATACTCTCAGTGTAGTCCTTTTTTTTACATTAATACCGCACAAGAGTCTCAACTGCTCCCAACCATCTGGAACCAGTGAGAATATGGCATCCCCAATTGGGGAATGTTATGAGGCTAAAGCTATTGGGGAGGGGAAGGAGAAGGGGAAGAGAAAGGTGGGTAAATACCTGGCTATTCAGATCTGGTCACCAAACACGGATAAAGCCATTTCAAGCAACGTTTCAATTCTGAACGGTCGTGTTTCACCAGGGCGATACTGAAAGTATCTTCCACTCTGGAACGTGCGCAAATATACTATATATTATTTTTATATTAATAAATTGTGAAACAGCACAAATTAATTAAATATAATTTACTTGCGCATGCCGGATTTGAACACGCGATCTTCGGATTGATAGTCGAGAGCCTTACCCCTCAACCATGGAGGCCGTCCTGGTATAAGACAAAAATTCAGAATCGGACTTTGCTTTAAATGCTTAGCCGTATTTGGTGACCGGATCTGAATAGCCAGGTACTTGCCCATCTTCCTCTTTCACATCTCCTTCCCCTCCCCGCTGCCTTCAGCCTCACAACATACTCCAATTGGGGATGCCATAGTTTCACTGGCACCAGACGGTTGGAAGCCGTTGGAACTCTTGTGCAGTACCCACGAAAAAAATTGTAGTTCAATACTCTATATTATTCATGTACATACTTAGATTATTACCTATTCATCATTACCTCTTCTTATAACTAATTTAATTACATTGTAACAATCATTCTTCTTTCTCACCATAACACACAATACAACAGAAACATTTGACATAATATTCATTGGATAGCCAACACTTCTTCTATAGGTTGCCCCAAGTGGTTCGCTACGTTTGTGACTTAGCAGGGGTGCCCGTGTTCATGAGGTGAGGTTTGACCAGGTCTTGGCGGCGGATATGTCTGCCATTCAACTGTGGTAGACCAGATCGGGAAAGACCGGTTGAGGGATACATTTTGAGCTCTCTAGCCGAAATTTCGACCCATCATCGCCTTGTACCGCAGTGGGAGTGGTCGATTTATACGTCCGTCACTCCTGGACGCACTGAAAACCCCCACCCAGTTTCTATCCTCACCTCATACACTTTTCCTTCCTACAACTCCCTCTCCTTCTATTCCTTAAAAAACCTTCCGCACAGCATCCCCAAAGATGACACAGGCCCTAAGGGAAAGAAATTATCTTTCTCAAGGCCTCCTGTGTAAGGATAATGTAAAAAATCAAGAAGAAAAAAATTGGAGTAGATACTTTCAGTATCGCCCTGGTGAAGGACCACCATACGAAATCGAAATGTTGCTTGAAATGGCATGGGCCGTGTTTAGTGACCAGCTCTGAACAGCCAGATTTATCCCATCTATTTCGCCCCGCTACTACTTTCAACTGTAAAACATACCCCAATTTTATTGAGGGTACTATAATACGTCAACTGGCTCCAGGCGGTTTGAAATAGTTGGGACTGTCATGCGGTATTGACATTAAAAAAATATATATATATATTATTTGTTTTCGTGTTTCATATATTTCTGATAGAAGAAGAAGATGCTTTTTCTTTTCTGCTTTTTTATCTTATCATTTTAATTGTTCAATATTGCAATTATTTATTTCATATTGAGCGTAAAACAGCTTTCAAATCACAATGAATCATTTTAAAGAGCGCACGTTTAAATGTATTTGTGCACACCGATAGTTGTTCAAAATGTTTCTAAATAATGGGAGGCCCACCCGCAGTCCCCTCTTACCCTACAGTAGTCACGACACAATACAAGTGATGTTGACATTTGTCACATGAGAACGGGACGCTTCTACGACTCGTTCTCGTGTTCAACAGCTCGGCTGTGGAATGATCTGCCGGTCTCTGTGTTTCCTCCATCCTACAACATGGGTCTCTTCAAGACCCAAGTTCACTCGTTCCTATCATCTACAAGACTCTCCACATAGCATCTCCAAAGATGATATAGGCCTTCAAGTAAATTATTTCCATCAGGGTCTTCTGTGTGGTGTTTTCGTAAAAAAAAAGGAAGAATCTTTTTTTATGATTTATCCGTCCGTACTTATGTATTTTTGTAATATTTTACAACTGATAAATAGGTACCTATGCCTACCTATGAACGTCATCCAGTACCACCATATAATAATGACGATATTTTGTTACAAAATTACAAAGGATCACCAATCAGGTCACGTTGTGCCATATCTGCCACCAAATGACAGTCCTCATAAAACCCATTCTATCTCCTTTCCTTTTGTGGTCATATATATGTTTTAGAAAGAGAGAAAACAAGCTTTCTCTTTACATGATATTTTATTGCTTAGACACAAGAGTTTTTTTAAGCAAACTAAATTCATAAATAATAAAATCAGAAGTTGGTGTATTATTTGAAAATGGCTAATTGTTTCGCCCCGAACCGAAATAAGCTGTAACATAAAATAAAGCCGACATAATGAGAGCGTAATTAAAAGACTGTTAATAATTCATAAAGGAAAGTGCTCGAAGTTATGTGTATCCTGTTCTTCTGATTTATTACCGGTTTAACAACAAAGAGTTTCTCTTAAAAACACATTCTTTCCCCTTTGCAGGAGAGACTCGGTTAAAAAGAGATGATTTATCTTCTACTATTTCTTAAATTAATGAAAATGGTAGAAAAAAATACATTTTTTAACTCATCCTTCCTTTATCAAATGGTTGTAATAATTCAAACAGATAAATATTCTAAGCTTGGGATGGTGGTGCGCATGCCCGGAATCCAAAAATCAAAGTGACGATTCTTGATTTCTTCTCTATGGAACCGTTTTACGTTGCTTAATATTCATTTTAAGTTGAATCTCTTGTTAAAAGTAATCACGTTTATTCTTCCTGACAGGTTTCCAATGCAAATTATCCTCTTTTACAAGACTTTAACCTCCAAATCATTTGGCATTATGTATGAAAGGAGAAATCTGTTTAAAAAAATACATAACTTTGGAATATTTGTTACTATAATAAAAGACCTAATCACTTTGAGAAATCTCACTCTCCAAAAGACAAAATATATCACATATGGTTTTTCTATTTAAAATCATAACAAACATCTTTAATCAAATTAATTTGAATAAAAGGGCGAAATTTAAGAGAAATTCTGAATTGTTCTTCGTCGATACCGATCATAAAAATATAAGTTTTTCCAAACATCAAGAATGACCCTAATATATAATAAACACTGCAGTCAAAGGCTTGGATATATTTTTGACCTCAATAACTACCTTCAGAAGGAACATGTATTTACATATGTAATTTAAACTTCACGGAAAATATTGTTATACATTGTGTGTTTACCTTTAACTGGAATCATTTCCATAACCACATATTTAATTACTTTAATAATTATTTAATGTATTTTGTTTGGACAGCCAAAATAAAAGGTTATTGTATTGTTATACTATATTTATGCCAAAACGAGTCAAAAACGTAAGTGATCATTGAGAATGTAATACATATGCATTGAGGGTGCACTATTTCTTTCGTGCATACAATTTCTTCGCTTTTAAATTAAACTAATAGATTTCAGACTAAATGAAAGTTATTTATTTTAGTCAGAAATAAAAAAAAAAAATTTTATCAATCTGAGTAAAATCATGGTTTTTTACCCCTGAGACTTAAAATTTTATATAACCCATAGTTTAAGAAATAAATGTACCAGTCTAGAGATAGCCGTCACAGACTGAAGCCGGTCACGATCATAAATAAAAAG
>JAHDVE020011539.1:0-10127 GCA_022606495.2 Halesus radiatus | reverse complement strand
AAAAAATGAGAATGGCAATGAAATTACATAACGACTTCACGAATATCAAAAGTTCCGGTATTCCAATTCACTCAACGACTAACAATCATGTTTTCTTATAATATTAATTGTTTTTGTATTAAATTCATTGAACTCCATTTTTTAAAAAAAAATGAGATTAACTTTCCTAAATCAACTTTTTTTTAAATATTTCCTTATTTTTTAAAAACAATATTGTAATAAATTTCCTTTTAACTGACGGATATTAATTTTCAACGGGTTCTGGTTTACATTTAAATTGAAAGGTACATGTATTATATAATTAATATTACAATGTTTTAAATTTAAAAAAAAACTATTGCATAAAGCATTGATTACAATGGATAATCACTTTGTCGTTATCCATTGTAATCAAAATATTAAAAAAACAAACCGTATTTTCGACATCCGAATCAAATAATACGTAAGATGCCTTAAAAATAATCATTTTTCCGCATTCGCTAATCATAATATTTCAAGCAATCATAGTTTTGATAAAAATACGGGGATCAATATTCTTCACATTAATAGTAAAGGTAAACGCTTAGATTATTTAAAAGTCTTTAAAATTAAAAAATCCCTTAAAAATAATGAGTATATTATTAACAATTAGAAAAACTTATCTTACAGTCCCATTTTAAATATGTTTCCTTTCACCTTTCCCTCAATTTCTGTCTCTTCCCCCACTCTTTACTAATCCCTAGTCACGCCCCCACAAATTCTGTGACACTTATTATGTATGTTCTGCGATAATTTTGTTTAATATTGTTTAGTATATACTTTGCCCTGACGATGGAACGGTTGTTCCGAAATTGGTAGGCGTGAAAATTAAATGTCGTTAAAATAAAGTGTGATTTTTTTCATTTGATTAAAAAAATCGTGTTTACAAAAATTAAAAAAGGGTATAAAAAAATGTCAAAAAACCTAAAATAAATAACGTACAAAAATTAAAATGGATATCTTAGAAAACGTAAGAAAAGAAAACTAAAGGTTAGTAGAAAAAATCTTTTTCGTAAAACCATTTTTTCAGTGTACATCCTTCTGAAATTTTATTCACTTTTTTTAACTTGGCTATTATATAAATTTTTGGGATATAGTATTCTAAGATTCTTTGACCGTATTTATTTAAGTATCTGGGAATTGCAAGTCCATCGTTTGCAGTTTGTCTTATTATGAGCATGTGCCACTATTTTATTATATTCAGATTGAGATGTATGCTGACTCACAATTTCAAGGCACAATATAGCACTAACAGATAATAAGTACTGAATCGTATAGGTAGTTTAATAAAAAAAAAAAATTCATTTACTCCACACAGGAGGCACTGAGGGAAATAATTTCCTTGAAGGCCTATATCATCTTTAGAGATGCTGTGTTAAGGGTATTTTAGACGATAGAAATGAGAAGGAGACTTGGGTATTGAAGAGACCCATGTTTTAGGAAGGAGGAAACACGGAGGCCGGCAGATCATTCCACAGCCGAAGAAGCGACCCGTTCTCATCTGAAAAATGTCAATCGTGTACAAATGTTGGGCGCGCGTTTAACGTGTTTCCTGACTGTGCACCGGCGCCGACGGAATCAATGATCCTAGTTTCTCAGAGCATCTTCCATTAAAATACCAGTAGAACAAGAACAGCATTCCCACCTGACGTCTGTGCTCCAAAGATTGCAATCCATTAGTAAGATAGGCGAATCTATCAAACGGACCGCCCGTTTCTGCTCAAAGTCAAGGATTTTTTTCAGATATATTGGGGCTCACGACCAGAGGTGGCTGTTAAATTCTACAGTGGGGTAGTAGTCGCTTAGGTAAACCATGACTTTGTTTATATTCAGCTTTGTTTAAGAGTAATTTGACCATGGAATATTATTAATTTTGAACTAAATTTATGTTTGTGTTTGTTTAATGTCCTCGTGTTGTTATTCGATATATTACAAGAGATTCCGCCAATGGCATGTCACAATTATTTCTGAGTAATCGGTGTTTATCGAAAATAGTAATAAAACATTTGAAACACCTTAAAAATTAAAATTATCTCGGGGTAAATATAAACATGTAAGTTAGTAGTCGTAATGTAGCCTAACCACAATATGAAAAAGCCTTGAAAGCCGAAACAGCTGTCACAATCATAAAATTTTAAATACTTGCAAAACCTAATACCTGTGCGACTCCATCCTAACCTACGGTATTATTGGCTGGGTGGAATCAGGAACTACAATAATTAATCCACTACTAAAGGTACAGAATGAAGTAATCAGAGTCATCACCAAGAAACATTTCAGGTATCCTAGTGCATTGGTCTATAAGGATTTTATTGTTCTGGACGTGCGACAAAGTTTCATAAAAAAAGTTATCACAAATGAACACAAAAATATAGAATCTATTAGTTAAATCGAACACACGTATCAAACCAGAAGCCGTAGCAGAAATGATTTGACAATCCCAGAGAGTGCTATCATAATGTACCAAAAACACACACACCTATCTTGGGCCAAAAATCTACAATAAAACTTCCCCGGGGTTAAAAATTGCGAGTTATCATCCTTCGACAAAAATATTACCAATTGGGTTACTGACCTGGGAAGAACGAAGTCCGGGAAGTTGTTAAAATATATTGCTTAATTTTTTAATGTATTTTGTTAATCAATTAATTATTTTGTTTTTCAATACAACAACAATACTTCGAACTCGTGACGCTCTGTCAAGCTATCGATTATTATTGAAAGATTCAGTGTTTTAACTTATCAGCCGGGAGAAAGACGATTATCGCTCTTGTGTTTTTTTTTCATTTTTGAACGGTTTTTTGTCTTGATAAACTTTTCGTTTTATTTAATTATCAGACAGTGGTGCAGTGTTTGCAGCGGTAGAGTGCGCTGATTGGCTACCTTGTTTATGAGCTCACTTTTCACTAGTCCTACTGGTGTAGTGATCTCATTTTAACCAATCACCACTCTTTCTGAGAAATTGTGAAATCACTTGTTTACGAATTAAATCTCAGCTTGCGAACAAATAAATTTTTTTGATTTTATGTGAATATGGGGAAAAAATTGCTTCTCCCTATACCTCCCACTCGGACGAATCAGATTCTGATGTCCAGGAGACAGAGATGGATATCAACCCTAACCGCGGTAATCCATCAGGACAAAAAATACTCTCCGGGACACAATTATCCCTGAAAGCCTTACAGGATACATTGGCGGAAAAACCGCCAAAGGTATCAAAAGAACAGCAGCTCAAGGTGTCCCGAAATGTTACGAGTGTTCTTGGATCAGGAGCCCAGCCTTGCTTGAGAAGGAAGAACAAGAAAAGAAGAAGAGGAGATCTCAACTCAGCCCTTGCAAACATCAAGGTTTTGCAGGCTGAAAAAACGATGGCGGACAATTATACAAAGCAGTTGTTGGACAAAATTTAGCAGCTAGAGTCTGATCTGGGACCAGTTAGTCGTCGAGTGGCTGATGCCACGGAGGCAAGCCTATCGTTTGCCGAAATGGTCAAAAATGGTCATCAGAACACGCCACGACCTCCAATCACCCGTACAGGACTTAGTGTGGGACCCCTAATCCTGCCATATGCATCTTTCCGAAGCTGGATTCTGCTAAGGACAGCGACGAAACGAAGCAGCTCCTGAAGGGCATCTTACGACCATCTGAGCATGAAATCCGCGTTTCGGGTATAAGGAACATCTGTAACAAAGGCGAAGTTATCCAAACCGCTACTCGGGAAGACCAGGAAAAAATACTCAAAACTCCATGTCTAGCAAACTCGGCTACTCTGAATGCCCGACTACCCACAAAACGATATCCACAAGTGATATTCTTTAATGTTCCTCGGGACCTTACAGATGAGTGTTTCCTCGGGAGTGCCTTAACGGGAATCCAAGACAAAGCAGACTTAGAACCCACAGTAAAAACGTGCAAGTCATCTAGCTGGTACTCGGACAGGATCGACATGCCACCAGGTCTACGAGGTGCCTGCCCATCTATGTCACGTACTGTTGAAGCAAGGAAAGGTCTTTGTTGACTGGAATGTGTGCCGCGTTCGTGACTTTATTGGGCTTACAGCATGTTTCAATTGCCAAATGATCGGACATTCCTTCAAGTTCTGCAAGAACCAGCAAAGATTTAGACATTGTGCAAGTGAAGGTCATGCCAGGACAGATTGCTCAAAAGCTGCCGCCAAGCCAGTATGTGCCACCTGTACGAGGTTTGGCAAGCCCGCTGGACATTCGACTGGAGACAAAGACACCTGCCCAGCTTATAAGGCTGCTCTTTCCAAGGACTTTGCCACCATCGATTATGGCGTATAAATACATAGATGACGACGTTGATGTTATCTACACGAGGACTAATGTCTTGAAAAAGTGGACGGAAAAACATAAAATTGGCCATGATAAACGAGTAGGTAATTTTACTTGTGATCAACTGATGTTTTACATGCTAACCTCCAAAATTGTTGGAATAATATAGATATCCTAATGCTATGTGAAACTTCAATAAAAAGGGAACATACTTGTCTTTTCGAAAATACCGGTTACAATAGCATTAGTTACTGACGCACATCCAAATCTGGAAGGGGTATAACCTTGTATATTCGGGATACCTTACCTTTCACTCAAAATTTACTTGAAACAAAGTTGTTCGAGAATATTTCCTGTATAATAACATTACCAAATAATTCTATACTCAATGTACTAGCAATATATAGACCACCAAATCTTAGTAAACAATCATTTATCAATGAACTATCATCAATATTAACAATATGTTCAAACCCTAATGAAAACATGCTAATATTTGGTGACATAAATATTGATCTATTAAATTATACAGATCCTGTGATTATTCACTATGAAAATGCTTTTTCAAATAACTACTTTACAAAATGTATCAACGATGTTACAAGGGAAGCTATAGCAAATGGTAAAGTGGCACGAACATGTCTGGATCACATTTTTGTTAGGTATAATAGCAAACATATAGAAACTGACATACTATACCCATGTGTTTGTGACTTCATCATTGCAGACCACTTTGCAACAGTCGTGAACATTCCGTACTATAAAACTAATAAACGACCTATAAATAAAGGGCAGAAAGTCTCAATTTTTTCTCAAAAACGAATGAATTCTTCAATTAGAAATTATAACTGGAATGCTTTGCTTCAGACAAACGATTGCAATAATGTATATAGTCAAATAAAAAGCAAGTTTAACGAAGTATATGAAAATAGTAAAATATTTATGGATGTAAAACCCAATACAAGACCTTGGATTATAAAATAATGGATGACAGAAGATATTCAATCACATATTAAAAAAACGAGATTCTTTATTTAAGCAGTGGAAAAGCTCCCCAACAAATGCAATTTAAGAAAAACAGTACAAATCTTTTCGTAATTTTGGTACTAAATTAAGAATAAAAAGTAAAATAACCTTTTTTATGATAAATTTAGAATAATTTTACATATATCAGAAAACCTGTGATGAAATAAATAAAATTCTAGGACGTAGAACAAAGAGTAAATGTGACGATGTAATTAGTAGGTTTAAGTTAAAAAATCAATCTGCGGAAAATGTTACAAACCAATTTGTTAATTATTTTTCGGATAACATAGCCTCAATGGTTCATAAATGTGATTTTAAGGCGTCAAATATTGTCCCGATAGAGTCACCGCAAAGTTTATATATACCACGAGCATCACTTGCAGATATATTGAGAATAGTCAAACTTCTCAAAAATTCAAAGTCCCCTGACATAGACAATATCCGAATGTTTGACATAAAACGACCCATAGATATTTTTTGTCCTATATTAACCCATCTGATCAACACATTTTTAGCACAAGCTGTAATACCAGTTGAACTCAAATGTAGTATTATCAGACCTATTTACAAAAATGGGAAAGATACTGATATAGGAAACTATGTACCGATTAGTATATTACCCGCTTTAGAAAAGATTCTCGAAAAATACAAATCTTTAAAACTAACTAAATACTTGGAGTGCTTTTCTTTAATCGATCACAATCAATTTGATTTTCAAAAAAAAAAGTATTGAAATGTTACTTCGGGATTTCTCTAACTATATAAATAATGAATTGAATAATAAAAGACATGTTTTGGTACTGTACATAGACAATTCAAACGTATTTGATACCATAGACACGATGAAAGTGTTAAATATTTTGGAGACAATAGAGGTAAGACGAAACTTTCTCAAACTAGTCAAAAACTTCCTAACCAACAGCCAAATCCGGGTAAAAATATCAGACAAATTTAGTAAAAGAAGAAATGTCAAAACAGGAGTTCCACAAGGGTCAATTTTAGGTCCAACGCTGTATATTATCTTTGTATCAGTTACGAACAAAATATTACCGTTTGTTAAACATTATGTATACGCTGACGATACAGCACTTATAATATCCCATGAAAATTTGGATACTGCATTGAAATTGTTACAGCTAGACTTAATTTCTTTATTAAAATGGTCACATGACACTGGTCTAATAATCAATGCTGAAAAAACGAAATTGATGCATATAAAATCCCCGCATGCAAGGTACAGCGAGGCACCTGTAATCATATCCCATTAATTTAATTGCATTCACAATAATTCCAAACAGCCTTGCGCGTGTACAAGTATCGAATTAGTCAACCAGTATGTGTATCTAGGTGTTACGGTGGATTGCAACATGAAATGGGACGTACAAATTTCCAACCTCTGTAAGCGACTTCGATCCATTGTAGGAAGACTCCATAAGGTAAAATTATATGTGCCTATAAAAACTATGAAACCAGTATGTGTATCTAGGTGTTACGGTGGATTGCAACATGAAATGGGACGTACAAATTTCCAACCTCTGTAAGCGACTTCGAGCCATTGTAGGAAGACTCCATAAGGTAAAATTATATGTGCCTATAAAAACTATGAAACCAGTATGTGTATCTAGGTGTTACGGTGGATTGCAACATGAAATGGGACGTACAAATTTCCAACCTCTGTAAGCGACTTCGAGCCATTGTAAGAAGACTCCATAAGGTAAAATTATATGTGCCTATAAAAACTATGAAACCAGTATGTGTATCTAGGTGTTACGGTGGATTGCAACATGAAATGGGACGTACAAATTTCCAACCTCTGTCAGCGACTTCGAGTCATTGTAGGAAGACTCCATAAGGTAAAATTATATGTGCCTATAAAAACTATGAAACTAATTTATTTGTCTCTATCAGAATCGACTATAAGGTATGACTAACTTCTTAGGGACACCCGTGTAAGACCAACATAAAACATTTACAGCTGATTCAAAATGCCATGGTAAAATTGCTACTGAGTAAAACAGTTTTTAAGCAAAGGCGAGATATTGATATCATGTACAAATCAATTAATGTATTACCTGTTCGTGGTCTTTTGTGGCAAAAAATTCTACTGAAACATATATCATATATGAAGTCCGTATAACGCAGTGGTGGATCATATACACAATACATGTTTCACACAAAATATAGGAATGATAATGCCAATATTTAAAAATAAATATGGTCAACGAACCCCTGAATACATTGTACCATTTATATTTAACAAATTGCCGTACAAATTTAAAAACAATTGTTCTATGATGAAATTCTCACTGATGTTAAAGTGTTGGCTTTTGGAAAGTAACCTTGTGTATTGGTGGTAATAAATATGACGAACTCCTTGGTTGTATAGCTCCTCGATATCTTTTGTACGAGTATTTACTGTTACTATTATATTCTATAGATATATTATAGTCTGTCCTCGTTGTGACCAACCTGTACTGCTGTTTTATTTACATAATTTTTTGTTTTTTTTTTCACAATTTATTTTTTACTTGCCTATACTTTGATATTTCTGATATTTATATAATATTTATATTTTTGTAATATTAATGGTTTTATAATGTTGATATTTTCATTATATTGATATTTTTATAATATTGATATTTTTATAATATTGGTAATTTTATAATGTTGATGTTTAAATTGTTGATATTTTTATAATATTGATATTTTTTATAATATTGGTAATTTTATAATGTTGATGTTTAAATTGTTGATATTTTTAAAATATTGAGATTTCTTATAATATTGATATTTTTTATAATATCGATATTTTTATAATATTGATATTTTTATAATAGTGGTACTTTTATAATTTTGATATTTTTATAATATGATATTTTTATAATATTTATATTTTTATAATATTGATATTTTTATAATAGTGGTACTTTTATAATTTTGATATTTTTTAGAATATTATTTAAATCGGTGTTATAAAATTGGACTCTAGTACCTCAATAACAAAACTGTAATGCTTTTTCCATTATTTTTTTCCAACTTATGTACATTGATCACAACATGCATGCACCTTTATATCCTAATTTTGTCCTACATTTGTATGATGATTGTTATTTATTGTTGTATTATATAATATTGTTATTTAAATCGGTGTTATAAATTGGACTCTAGTATCTCAATAACAAAACTGTAATGCTTTTTCCATTATTTTTTCCAACTTATGTACATTGATCACAACATGCATGCACCTTTATATCCTAATTTTGTCCTACATTTGTGTGATGATTGTTATTTATTGTTGTATTATATAATATTGTTGAAAAAAACTCCTGCTGACAAGCTACTTGCAGTGGCTTAGAGGGTATAAGTTCCCACTGCATATAATTAATATTATACAATCAAAACAAATAAAAAATAGTACATTAGTTTCGTTGTTTTTTTTTTAATGTATGCCACTGGTATATAGGAACGTCGATTTGAATATAGAAGTAAAGGACGGTGGCCGCATTCGACTTTATATTGTCTCGGTTGCAATAAATGTTCCTTTTCGCATTCACTTCAAACGGGGTGTCTAAGGGGTTTCCGTCGGGGCCTATGTCATCTTTGGGGATACTGTGCGAATTGTATTGAATGCTTTTTATAGCGCCGTTTTTGGGAAAAATTTGTCAAGAGCGCTGTACAAATATTACTTCCTATTCATCATCTAATTATGTACAAACAGATACAGAAAAACATACTTACCTGAAAGGTCTCTTCAGATGAACATAGTTTTATTACAAAATTTAAGCTTAGAGATGACATGATTTTTACGGTTGTTATTTTGTCCTCCCTTTCTATTAATGTTACATTTATTAGGAGATTGGTGGTACAAGAAGAGTTGATATTTATTTGAAATATTTATTAATTTTACGACTGGAGAATATTTATAAAGTAACCCTAAAAAACATTAGAAGTTTTTGATAGATTTAACTTCTTTTTTTTCTTCTTTTTACACATTTAGTTATTTGTCGTGTTGCGAACTGTGGACGCATTTGTGCACCGATGCGTGAATTTTATTTTACTTATTCTATAAGTGACTTTAGGTAAGCACTAACCGGCCAGCCTAGATAAGCAATTTACCTGAGCATTTCTTCAATGTATGGATATGATGTAAAATAGAATCATGTAGAATATCAACTTTAAAATTCTCAATTAAGATAACCGTCGATTTTATGTTTATCAAATATGATAAAGTTTGGAAGTAGGAAATAAATAAATAAATAAATTTAAAATAGAAACTGGACAAATTTAACAAATGCATTTCAAGCAAGTTAGACCAATTACATTGTATTGATTTAGATTAAAATGCTATTTGAAATTTATTCCTAGCACAAATATAATGTAGGTGTGCCTGCTATTTCAAATTTAAATTTCATGTTTCCAAAATATTCTGAGGGGAGTTTTCAGAATAATGTAAACCATCCGAGCTGATCTGGCGTGAAGGGAAAAAACAGCCACCTCCCAGTGAAACGCGCCAGTGTGCTGTGTGTGTGTTATGTATGACGGGCACGGTTAACGGGCGCGCCACGGCCAGCGGACAACGGATATAACGGCAATGGTATTATGTTAATTTACCAGCCCGGGGAGGAAACATATTTTAACCCAGGTAGCCGGGAGGTTAGGGTTCACGGGTGAAATTCGCAAACTCTCGTACGATCAATTTCCGAAGAAAGAAATCAATAATCTACGTCATAGAATATAAAGTACATAAATAGATTTATTTATTTACCCCCATTACAGGCTTCTACGTGG